>JAKTWG010000082.1:0-40594 GCA_030560915.1 Pichia sp. NRRL Y-12824 | reverse complement strand
ACTAGTTCTTATGAACTAACTAATAACTAAGCATTCTTATATATATTATACTTTATTGTATTCTTTATCTATTACGATAAATTACTGTCGACGACAAAGTGTTATTGTATGTATATTAATTGAGTAAAGACTTTACTAGTTAGTATACGTTAAGAAATTATAGTTCCCTTAGTATTTTTACATTTTTTGCATTTTCGCGTGGCGGACGAGACGGACGAGGCGACAGGTGTTTTGTTTTGTTTGGTTTTTGGTGTGGTGTGGTCTGGTTTGTGCATTGGATTGGGCACCTAGGACTTCAGTGAGAGGAACGTTGCACTTAGATACAACACAAACAATGCTCTCTAAAGTATTTGATGCATGGATGGCGCTTTTGTGCCTGTTCGGACTGGCCCACGCTACCGCATTGACCTTCACATTGTCTCCTAACGAAAAACAATGTTTCTATGCATTCAACAACAAGCAAAATAGTAATATTGGTTACTACTTTGCTGTACAAGCCGGTGGTTCCTTTGACATTAACTACAGCATTAAAGGACCTAACCAACAATTGATTGTCCAAGAAGAAAAGCAAAGACAAGGTGATTATTTATTCCATGCAGATCAAATCGGTGAATACGAATTTTGTTTTGATAATGAAATGTCCATCTTTGCAGAGAAAGTCATTGATTTTGAAATAAAGACCGAAGAAGACAATGAAGCAAATAAAATTAAAGCAACCTTGCCAAATGCACCAGTTGAAAACGATGCAGTTGTAAACATGCACACCTCCGTTGAAAAGATTCAAAGAAAATTGACCCTGCTAGAGAACTCCCTTAATTACTACAAGACGAGAAACAACAGAAATCAATCCACTGTCAAGTCCACAGAAACAAGAATCTTCTGGTTCTCATTATTTGATCTTGTATTAATGTTAGCGATGGGTGCATTCCAAGTTGCTGTTGTCAAGTTCTTTTTCCAAGGCTCTAGAAAGCAATTGGTGTAAGTATACGCCTGCTCACGTGTATATCCGCTATTATTTATAAAATTAACTCAACTTAACCGTAATATATATTGAAACAAAATATTATGCATACAGTCTTCAAACATGATTTTTAAAAATGTCTGTCGTCGATCGACGCCAAAAATCGACGCGTCGAATTGTTTTTATTTTTCTTATTTTCGCATTTACCCTTTTTTTTTCTCAACGAATTTTCCACTCAACAAAGAACGAAAATGAAAAATAAAAAAGATGGAAAAATCCTTCAATTATACGGAGAACATCACAAAGGGGAGAAGGAATATCGTATAAGAAAGCCATCGATCTCCCAATATGAGTGTGTCCCATTGCAGATTTTACGAAAACAAGTACCCTGAAGTTGATGAAGTGGTGATGGTCAACGTTCAGCAAATTGCTGAAATGGGTGCCTATGTCAAATTATTAGAATACGATGATATCGAAGGTATGGTCCTTTTGAGTGAATTATCCAGAAGACGTATCAGATCTATTCAAAAGTTGATTAGAGTTGGTAGAAATGAAGTTGCTGTTGTTTTAAGAGTTGATAAAGAAAAAGGTTATATTGATTTATCAAAACGTCGTGTCTCTGCTGAAGATATCGTTCAATGTGAAGAACGTTATAATAAATCAAAAGCTGTACATTCAATTTTAAGAAGATGTGCTGAAAAATTCAATCTTCCATTGGAGGATCTTTATAAATCAATAGTTTGGCCCTTAGCTAAAGAATATGGTCATGCATTCGATGCATTCCGTATTTCAATTACAAATCCTTCAATTTTTGATTCTCCAGAAATTCATTCTCCTTCAGTTGATTTATTAGAAGATTTAAAGGAAAACATTGCAAGAAGATTATCCCCTCAAGCTATCAAATGTAGAGCAGATATTGATGTTTCTTGTTTCTCATATGAAGGTATCGATGCAATTAAAAAAGCTTTAACTTCAGCTGAAGAATTAAGTGACGAAAATAATCAAATTAAAGTTAAATTAGTTGCTGCCCCAAGATACGTCATAACCACCCAAAGTTTAGAAAAGAGTATGGGTATTGAAATTTTAAATAAGGCAATCGAAAAAGTAACTGAAGTTATCTCAAATTTTGGAGGTGTTTGTGATGTCGCAATGGCTCCAAAGGCTGTTACGGCAACTGAAGATGCTGAATTACAAGCATTATTGGAAAGAAAGGAAATGGAAAATAACATGGATTCAGACGATGGAGATGAAGAAGATGAAGGCGAAGACGATGAATAGAAAATATTCTTCATGTAGTATAATTCATATTAATATAAATACACAATAATTTTTGTAGTACACATATAAAGATAATATAAGAAAAATTTTAAGTCGATTACGTAAAAACTTTCCCTTATTGGCCTCTCTTTCGGTCTTATAATCTGTAGCACGTCAAGCATGGATGGTAACCGACTGTTACAGGAAAAGAAGAAAAGAAAAGATGCAGGTGTTGGTGTTGATAATGGCTTGTCGAATGTTGAAAAAATCATTGGATCGTCAGACGAATTGAAATATTTACAGACTTTGCATTTCAAACTCGTGTCTTATTTCACATTTTTATCATCCAGGAAACATATAATCACCTCATTCGATTTGTTTAAAGAACATTTAGCTAAGAGTCTGGATAAAGAATTGACTTATGAAGATGTGGCAAAGATTAAAGCTATTATACCACACAACATGATTTTTGAATATGTTGATAAAAATCAGTTCATTTTGGAAGAAAAACATTTCACTTGGAAAGACGGGTTTAAACAAAAAGAAACTGATATTTTTAATATTGACAAGAATAACCTAGATGATATCAATAATCAAATTTTGATTATTGAGTTTATCGATTCGGGAAACAAAACAAATCATAATAACGATTTTAAAAAGTTAACTCCAGATACAATCAAAAAATTGATTATTAAACGTGATAATAGATTCAAAAAGGAGTTTAAAAATTTTATAAGAATACACAAATCTGATACACCTCGTTATTTGAATCAAATATACCCGAAGTATTTACCTGAAAAACTCAAATTTATCAATCCAATGGATGAAATGAATCAGGTTTCATTACACTCTGATCATAAACCTATCCCTGAACTAATTGAAGCGTTTAAAAAATCATCGTTTTATCAAAATCAAATTTCTCCAACATCAACTCATAAAATTAATTCAAAATCTGCACATTATGATCCGAATTTTTTTGATGATATAAACTTACACCCAGATTTACAAGACTTATTAATTTTAAAGGGTATTGAACAAATGTACTCTCACCAGTCTATTGGTATCAAGAGTGTTTTACAAGATCACAAACATGTTATATCGACAACCTCAACATCTTCAGGAAAATCACTTATTTATCAACTTCCAATTCTTCAATCGTTACTCAATAACACTAACGACACGACTTTATTGTTATTTCCTACAAAAGCGTTATCACAAGATCAACATCGTGCATTGCTCTCATTCATTGGAAACTTAGCGTCTATTGACTCATCATCACTCATTCGTACATATGACGGAGATACGAACAAATTTGACAGACAAGCAATTAAAGCTCACGCTAATGTTATATTGACAAATCCGGATATGTTGCATTTAACAATGTTACCAAATCATCAATCTTGGTCTAGATTTTTAATGAATTTGAAATATGTAGTCATTGATGAATTACACATATACAAGGGCACATTTGGATCTAATGTAGCTTATATCCTAAGAAGATTACGCAGAATATGCGCCTTATTTGGGAATAACCATGTTCAATTTATTGCTAGTTCAGCGACGTTAAATGATGCATCTTTGCATTTGGCCAAGATGATTGGGCTGAAGGATATTGATGATGTGTTATGGATAGAAGAATCATTGAACGGATCACCATGTGGAGCTCGGAACATTATTGGATGGAACCCAGATTTGGATCATGGAGGAAGCATGATTTCAGATACATCCAAAATTATTGTTCAGTTATTGAAATTAAATATCCGAACAATTGTATTTTGTACGGTTCGTAAAACAGTAGAACTGGTGATGAAAGAAGTCAGGGCACAGTTAAAAGATGAACCACAGTTATTAAGCCATATCATGAGTTATCGTGGTGGGTATAGTATTTCAGATAGAAGGAAAATCGAAAATCAAATGTTCAATGGTGGATTAACGTGTATTGTTGCAACGAATGCACTTGAAGTGGGTATAGATATTGGTGGTTTAGACGTTGTTTTAATGTGTGGATTTCCAATCAGTTTGAGTGGGTTTGAACAGGAAATGGGTAGAGCTGGTCGACGTGGATTAGACAGTTTGTGTTTGTTAGTTGCCGGTGGTGATCCTGTAAGTCAATATTATGTGAATAAAATTGATGAGTTGGTAGAGAGGAAAGAATGGGAAGATTTGTGCATTGATTTAAAAAATTTGATGATTTCAGAAGGACAGTTACAATGTGCGTTTAAAGAGAAAAATGTAGGAAATGAAGAATTATCAAAAGAATGGATTAGTTGGTGGAATTGTTTACCTTGGGAGATGTATGAGAATCTAGTCAGAGAGAAATTGAAATGGGAAAACCAGTTGAAAAAATGGTCTTGTAGTGATGCATACCTTCCGTATCCACCTATGATGGTTTCAATTCGAGCGATTGATGAAGATAGCTTTGCGGTGGTCGATATAACTGGAGGAAATGGACGTCAAGAAGTGATTGAAACGATTGAAACGAGTCGAACTACATTTACCTTATATGAAGGTGGAATATTCATTCATCAGGGGTTACCATATTTAGTCAAGGATTTTAACGTCGATGAGAAGTTTGCGCTTGTGGAACGTGTCAACGTAGATTGGACGACGAGTCAACGAGATTATACTGATATTGATCCTGTATTAATTGAAAGGTTTCGGTCGTTAAAGCATGTGGACATTCCTATATATTTTGGTAACATTGTGAAAACAAGTATTGTGTTTGGGTTTTTCAAAGTTGATAAAAGAGGTAAAATTCTAGATTCTGTTGAAGTGAATAATCCTCCAGTGAAGTATAAGTCGAAAGGAGTGTGGATTGATTTTCCTCGAGAATTGGTTGATCTGATAACGTCGCATAAATTAAACCTTGCAGGTGCTATTCATGCATGCCAACATGCGATTATGAATGTTTTACCAAGGTTTGTAACAATAGGAAACTACGACGAAGTAGGGTGTGAATGCAAAGCACCAGAAAAGGAGTTTGCAACACGTCAAAGTAAGAGAAAGAGACCGGCTCGGCTGATTTTGTTTGACAACAAAGGAGGCCGGGCAGGAAATGGACTCAGTTCACGGGTGTTTGAGTGTGCTGAGTTGATTCTACATGAGACATTACGGATTGTGGAAGAATGTACATGTGCATTTGGATGTCCACTCTGTTGTGCAGGCATGCAATGTGCCGAAAACTCACTCGTTTTGTCAAAGGATGGATGTCGTATAGCTCTTAGGTACCTGCTTAATGACCCTACACCCCTAGCAGACATACCATGGGGCCCTGAAGGGAACATGCCGGATATCCAAGTGGAAACAGTGATACCCGTAGCAGGCTCCCAGGTGAAAATTAGTCCCAATGTGGAAATAGTGGAGCCAGCGAACGCTTTGGCGTAATAGGGCCGGGTGGCAAATTCATGTTGTGCTTTTGATCTGTGTAAGTGATGTAATAATGTGTTTTAGAGTTAAGGAAACAGAGGTAGACATACACAACTAACAATGAGTACCAGTGAAAGTGTCAGTATTAAGATCAAGCATGCAGGTAAAGTGTATCCTGTTGACGTGGACCTTTCTGAGTCCGGATTGACGTTGAAAATGCAGGTTTCATCAATAACTAACGTTCCACCAGAAAGACAAAAGATTTTAGTTCGTGGTGGGCCATTGAAGGATACGGCTGTATTAAAAGATGTTGGATTTAAGTCTGGTCAGGTTGTCATGGTGTTAGGCACGCCATTGGAACAGGTGATTAAGAAAGAGGATATTGGTGATATTCAATTCGTGGAAGACAATAAGGGAAAGAATGGTAATGTATTAGTCAATGGAAATTTAATGAATTTACCATCTGGGTTAATAAATCTGGGAAACACTTGTTATTTAAACTCTAGTGTGCAATTATTATACACTATTGATGAATTGAAGAAGGATTTAAAGAAATATGTTACTCAACAACATAGTACTGATGGATCAGCTAATTTAATCAACAACATCAAGACATTGTTTGAAAAGTTGGAAGATGCTAATGGAGAACAAGTCACGCCGTTAAATTTCTTGTCCAGTGTAAGAAATGCATTTCCCCAATTTCAAGAAACTTCACCTGAAGGATTCTACAAACAGCAAGATGCAGAAGAAGCCTATTCACAAATTCTCAATGTTATTTTAACCAAATTTCCTGATCTGGAAAAAACATTAAAGATTGAGATGAAGAGTGAAACAAAATGTTTGGAATTGCCAAATGATTCGGATATTAAATACGATTTTGAAGATTCACTAAAATTAAATTGTCATATTAACAATCATGTTAATTTTTTAATCGATGGATTGAAGAATGGGTTGACTGAAACTATTGAAAAACACAATGATATATTAGGCAGGAATGCTAAGTATGAAATTACTAGAAAGATTGTGAAATTACCAAAATACCTCACTGTTCATTTTGTGAGATTTTTCTGGAAGAGAGAAACGGGTAAGAAAGCGAAGATTATGCGTAAGGTGCAATTTCCATTTCAGCTGGATGTTATGGAATTAGTTGACGAACATGAAAAAGAACGGTTAATCACGGCAAGAGAAGAGATTTCAAAAGTTGAAAAGGAAAATGAGGAAGAGTTCAGACAATTAAAGAAATTAAAGCCAAATCAAGAACTGACAAGTAGAGAACATTATGATAATCAAATTAATGATATGAAAGTAATGAAAGCGAAGTGTGACTCGAAATTTGCTGATTTATTTAAAAAACTTGGCGTTCAATCGGGTGAAAATCCTTCTAGTTTGTACGAACTCAATGGTATAATTGCACATCAAGGTGCAAGTGCTGATTCAGGTCATTATCAAGCATTTATTAAAGATGGAAATGACATGAGTGGTGAAAGATGGTTTAAATTTAATGATAATATTGTTACTGTTGTGAACAAGGAAAAGATTGCAGCATTAGCTGGTGGTAGTGAAGGTGATTCTGCATTGATTTTAATATATAAAGCCATTGGCATGTAAGTGATTACATAACAAATATAAATAAATAAATAACTAAGTTATATTACATAATAGAAATTAAGAATTTCCAGCGAGTTTTTTGAATTCTTGAACTTGATCCCAACAGTTTAGTGGTTTACCCTTGTTATCAAGTAGACAGGTGGTAACTGTTTTTTCCGCAGCTAAAAGTTTTTCAGATTTTGCAATTTTAGCTTCTGCAGATTGTTTAAGCGTTGTGTAGATTGTGTCCAATTTAGCGTTAATTTCAGGTGTACCTATAAAAGAATTTGATGGAGTAGATTTGAGAAGACTAGATTCAATAGAAGCGTCTAAATCTGCAATTTGAGAATTAAGTAATGTGGAAAGTTGTGCATTGACTTGTTTTGCAATTGCTTGAGATTTGTGTTGTTCTCTAGTGACTGTTGATTCAGTAGATGCGTCAAGGGATTGAAGCAGAGCAGGGGAAAATTGGACCGGAGTGGCGATCGGAAAGGCCTTTGATTCAGACATTGTGTAATATTATAAAAAAAAAAAATAGGGTTTGGTTGTTCAGGTATTCTTTTGATAGCACTATAAAGCAGTTTAGAAGAAGGCTCTAGAGTTGAGACATGAGCTTAACAAGAACAAAGAAAGGAAAAAGCGAATACGGGAAAAAACAGAAAGGGGGGTGAATGATCGGTGCACGGGTGTAAATTATTTATGTAGATCTATTATATAGCTGACTTTACTTCAAAGAATCTTTTGAGGTAGAAGACCTGGAAGAGAGAGTTGAGGACGACAACGACAAGTTGGATGGTGGACCAGTACTTGACTCTGGAGTTCGTTGACTCTGCAGTGTTTCTGTGTGTTCTCTCTCTGACGACAATGTAATTTTGTTCATTCTTCACATCGTAGACCAATTCTAGTAGTTTCCGGATACTAGCTTCAAGGTTATCATCGGAATTGTCATTGACATCAACGTAGATGACCCCGTGAACACTAAAGGAAACATCTTTAGTTTTCATGTTAGAATCCTCATTAGAGAAACAATAAACGTGTTTTCCAGATTCTTCAGCTTTAATGTTGACTGAACCATGAGTTGCATCAGTTAAAGATTTGATAGTTTTTCCTGAAGGAGACAAAACCCAGAAGTCACAATGCAATTGTTCGGTAGCGTCTCTATCTCTATCACCGACTTGGAAAGTAACGGAAAGCTCGTCCTGGCTTTTAAGAGATTCATAGAAACATTCCTTTCCTCTTGGAGGGAGGAGGGCGATGTGTGCATTTGCAACAGAGAACAGAGTGCAGATGCAGAGAAGTATGAAAGTTGAAAAGGACTTCATTGACGGGTTGGAAAAGAAGAAGAGAAGGAGAAAAATGAAGGAAGGAGGAAAAGAGCAATGATCAATGTTGTTGCAATCCGTGCCGTGAAATGAAACGAAAACTCGATTGTTTCCAGGTGTCAACATTGCATCACACACCACGGCCAACCTGGGAAAAAGAGAGGGGAGAAAACGCGAAAATAGAGATGGTCAAGGTCACGTGAGCCGCACGTGACTGGCACGTGACTATAATTGTTTTATACGGGGCAATTGCTTTCCGTCCACGATTTCCCGATCGGGTAATTTCCCCACACCACGTGCTGTTTTTCTCCGTTTTCTCTATTTAACGGATAAAAACACCTTTCTTTGTCTTCTTTTTTTTTCTATTATACTCCTATGTCCGTTTGTATTGTGTTATTTCGTATTGAGCTATGTTCTCTTCTACTTCTTGATGCATCGTGCACTTTGCATTGCTTACTCTGGCATTTTTTCTTTCATCTTCTGCTTATCGGTCTTTCTTTTCTGCCTCTATTTCTTTCTCTTCCTCTTTCTTTTTCCTTCTCTTGCCGTAATATCTTGTCCCAATCATCGTTATGCCGCTTCATCCTGATCTTTTACACAACTTTGAAACCTTTGATCAATCCTTAACCTCGGAAATGGAACATTTCGACTCTGACTCTTTTGACTTGGAAAAACTAGATCTGCTTTTTAAATCTCTTCCACATACCAGCAATCTTACATCCTTCCTAAACAGTCTGCCTACTTCTCTTTCCCCAAAACATCCAATGCCACTTCCGATTCCTCTCTCACCTTTTTCCTCCTCTTCCGCTTCTGTCCACTCTGTAACCGTTAGTGCATCGACAACAAGATCAAATTCAAACTATAGTGAAACATTACCTTTATTGACATCCTATCCTTACACCTTCCATCCACCACAGTTTTCAATTGTCAAAGAAATTCCTAATCTTGTTAAATTAGCACATCGAAATAAAAACATTAAATTATCAGATTTAGATGATAAAAACAAATTCATTCAGCTCCGTTCTAAAATCTTGAGAGGTAAATCAAAATCCCAATTCAAAAGACAAAATCAAAATGAAATCCAAAATCAACAACAAAAAAAACTAAAACTATCAATAAAAGCAATTGGCCGTCCACTCACTCCAAAAACAAAGGTTCGTTTAACTCTTATCCCCAACCTTCCTACCCTCTACTCTATGCTAGTTACGGATTTTACCGATATGACCACATATAAATATACACAATCCAAAGCTGATCTTCGTAATAAATTTAGAATCCTCAAACGTGGAACTTTATGTGATACCATGGCATATGAAGAGTTGATGTTTAACGATAATATTGACTGGAGATTTAAGCCCGTTTTCGAAAATTCATCTTCGACTAATTGTGGTTTCCCAGGTAAGTCACAAACAGTCACGTTTTTAGACGGTGATAACGAAATTACAGATATGTATTATACAACCACTCAACAGTTTCCTAATGCTCTTGGGTTAGATCATGACAATGTTCCAGTTTATCAGTCCATAGACACAGCTATCAATGAGATATTTGATATCCAACAATATACATTTCTTCGAATAACCAGAAGTGCAGCATTTGAGAAAATGGGTGCAGTCGTGTTGAAAATGGAAACTGTCAAACCAGGAGATAAATGGCTCGATGATGATGAATTCGACATGAAGTTAATGTATAAACTTTTTGGATCAACACTTGATAATTCTAGTGATTATCAGTTTGGTCAACCGGGAGAGGCAGTATCCACCACATTTTTAAAAAAAAAAATTGCCAGACCAAGATACAAATCTAACATGCGTATCTATCTTATCCCTCGTTTCTCCGATGTCGTGCTTTACACGCGTGAATCCATGCTACGAAGAGATATTGTCAATGGAACGCTGGATCTGAATGAGCCAACCGATACAAGAATGATACTTACTGCGTTTAATTTTGAGAGCGTCCTTAAAGATTTAAAAATTATATAACATTTATAAATATATTATAGCAACGTATACATCCTATAAATGTGCTACTCTATTAATGCATAGATTTTAGCAATCGTAAGTTTTCTCTTCTTCTTTCTTCTCTTATGTTTAACATGGCCAACGGCTTGGATTGCTTTATCTGCTGTCTTGAACATGTTAAGAGAAAGCATGCCTCCCCTAACATTCATTCTTGGTCCCACAATACTGTTTACTTTTCTTTCCACTCTTCTTTTTGCACACGCAGATTCAGAAACGTCAATATTGTCGCCAATAGTCAGCATGTTAGCGTGTACGATAAATGAAAATCAACGGAAAACAAACACTTGCCAAATTTATTGTCAAGAAAAAAAACATTGGAAAGCAACAAAGTAAAACACTTTCACATTTTCGTTTTAATACCCTTTGCATCTTTACCCACCACTCTTAATACAACATGACATGGCAGATATAACAGATCAGAGAAAGCATCTAAGATCAACAGAACAAGAATACGCAATAGTTGCCGTTTTGGGAAATCTTTGCAGTTCGCGTTTTTCATGTTGTCAGCTTTTTAAAGAAAGTACATACATACACCACAGTAAACCCATATTGTTTAGCTATTAAGATTGGGGTCGTTAGACATGGACGACAGTGTCATATGCCGTCTTCCGGTACTTAATGTGCCTTTGCGTCTAAGTTTTATTAAATACACCACTTTTTTGCTTGCAGGTGTTGCCTCCCTCTGGCCATGGAACTGTTTTCTTTCTGCTGCAGATTATTTCCAAAACAGATTTGCCAATCATAGCATTCTGGCTGACAGTTACTCATCAACAATGATGACTGTTTCTACATTTACGTCAACTCTGTTTAACTATTATCTTTCAAGAAACCAAAAGGGTGTTGACTATGCAAAAAGATTAAAAATCGGTAATTATATCCAAATGGTTGTGTTTTCCATAATGACACTCTCTGTGCTCATTATTCCTGTATCTTGGGAAATTTTCTATTTTTTATTTGTCATGACTAATGTGTTGTTCACATCCATTGGTTCATGTCTTACACAGGTCGGAATGATGGCTTTAGTTAACGTCCAAACATCGTCTATTTACGCAAATGCTACAGTTGTCGGGAACGCAATTGCTGGGGTATTACCGTCGATAGCTATGATTGTCGCCGTCATCTCTAATCCAATGATTCAAATCTACAATAAAGATATAAAAAGTGTTCCTGATCTTAATCCCGTTGATAGATCGGCTGAAGCAATCAAATATTTTATCACAAGTATCCTCATGGCTGTTCTTGCACAAGTCTCCATCTGGTTAATGCAACACTATGAGAAACGTACATATATTCCAATATCCGATTCTGACGTTTCTGAATCAAATGAAAATTTGGAAAATCCAGCGGAAGAGACAACATATCAAAATAATGAAGAGTTCGTGGGATTCAAACAACTCTGGGGCAAGTTAAAATACGTAGAATCAACAATCATTCTTACATTCTCACTCACACTTATCTTCCCGGTCTTTGCTTCCACCGTTGAGTCCACCTCGGGACTGTCTAAGAAAATATTTGTTCCATTAGCTTTCCTTATTTGGAACCTCGGTGACTTGATTGGCCGGATCATGTGTGCATCACCTATTTTTCTCATCAAAAAGGAAAAGATTTTAATAACATATTCACTCAGCAGAGTGGCTTTTCTCCCCCTTTTCCTACTCTGCAACATTAAAAACAGAGGTGAACATATTGGCGATTTCGGATACATGTTGATTCAGCTCTTCTTTGGAATCACCAATGGTCAATTGTTTAGTAGTAGTTACATGTGCGTTGGTGCATTATTAGACACGGCGGCAGAGAAGAAGGCGGCCGCGGCATTTACCGCCCTAATCATCAACTTATCATTGCTAGCTGGTAGTCTAGCCAGCTTTATCGTCGTGTATAGTTATATTTAAGGTAGGACTGTATAATTTGTAGTTTGTGGTTCAGCACATACACTGTGCAACTCCGATTCGCTCTTTTGAGAAATTTATTATTTTATTTTATTCTTTATTCGGTTGTGTCCATATTGATTTCTCTGTGACATCTATTTGTCAGCCAAAACCAACAAGAACTACCAATATAATGTTTACCAGAGGCACACATATGTACAGATTCATTACTCTAGCTACCGGAGCCACTATTAAAAAGAGCTTCCCTGTGCGTGTTGCAGTAAGATTTCAGTCCACCACTGCACAAAAGACCACTCCTAAATTCACAAAATCTACATTAAACACCATGTCGGACTTTACAGCCACCAAAATTAAGAATCCACAATTATCTGAATATAATAACCTTCCATTACATATTGCAATCACTGATTCTGCTGCAGGGAAACTTAGGAGGTTAAGTGAGGAAGAATCAAACCCCGGACTAGCACTTCGATTAGTTGTTTCATCGGGAGGCTGTCATGGATTTCAATACGATTTGAAAATTACAGATACAGAAAAGTTCAACCCAGATGAAGGTGATTCTCTTTTCGATAGAGATGGAGGGAAATTGATTGTTGATAAAGATGCTTTGGAAATTATGAGGGATTCAAAAATTGACTATGTTAAACAACTTATTGGTGAAGGATTCAAAGTTATTGAAAGTCCTTTTACTAAAAGCAGTTGTGGTTGCGGAAGTAGTTTTGACGTGGATTTCGAAAAGCTGGAAAAGTTGGGAAATAAAGAGGACGCATAAAGTGTATATACTTGTTTATTTTTTAATTACTAAGAATTGAGCTCTAACATGAATTATCCCTGAGATGCGATTACCGCAAAAGTTTAGCATCTAATGAAATCCAAATGTGTAGGAATAATAAATTTATTTAAATGTAAAAATTAATTGTATAATTTAACAAAGTACATTTTTGGGCTTTTGAAAAACCTTATATATTATTAACAAACTTATAAAAATACACAATTTTTCTTTTCAGAACGAATATATCCAATTTGGTTTATTTTAGTAAGTATCTTGGAAAAAATTACTCGTTGCTTCATTCAATCTTTTAGCAGCCTCTTTTAAAACAGTATGATCATCAACATAGGAAATTGAATTACGAAGAAAATTACTTCTTGGTACTGAAAATTCTTTATCCACACTCATATTCTGTCCTAAAACAGCCAAATATCCAGCTTGAACACATTTATTATAAAAAAGGTCCATTAATTCAGAATAATTTTCACCATTGAATTGTTCATGATTTTCAACATTGACGATAACAGAAACAAACATACCACAATTTGGATCAATAACCTTAATATAATGATTTGCAGATGAAGTTGATGAATTTAATGCTGAAACAAAGGCATTCTTTCTTTTTAAATACTCATTTCTAACCTGAACAATCCAATGGATCCAACCCTCAATACCACCTAACTGAGTGATGGTGTTGCTCACGAACAATTGAGAAAACCCATTTGGAGATTTTGTACGGATTGTTCCACAACTAGTGAAAGCTTCAACAAAATTCTTATTAGAAACAAGATATCCCAATCTTAAACCAGGAGCATAAATTTTTGAAAATGTTTCAACTCGGACAACTCTTCCACTTCTATCCAGTGTTAAATAAGATGGATGTAAGGATTCAATAAATTCATCATTTGTTAAATTGTAGTTTGTATTTGGATCATCGTATTTGGAAAAGTTCAAATATGCATATGGTTCATCTTCAATGATTATAAAATTGTGCGTTTCTGCAAGTTCATATATTTTCCTCTTATGATCTAATGATTGCGCTAAACCAAGAGGATTGTGTCCATTTGGAATAGTATAAAGTGCTTTAGGCTTCTTCAAGCCTGGTTTCAAGGTTTCCCAATTTTCTAGTAAAGTTTTAAGTTCATCATAATAATCAAACTTTTGTTCCGTTTTTATTTTTTCTAAGGAAATTGGAACAGCAATACCACCGGTTTCAGCCAAAGCATTCAACACTGGAATGAATGTGAATTCTTCAAACAAAACAGTATCGCCAGGATTGACAAATACGTCAAAACATTTAGCAATCCCATCATATCCACCTACGGTAGTAAGAACATCCCAGTCATCAGAAACAGGTCTGATAACTCTTTTAACAAATGATCTGATTTGTTCACGTAGTGGATCTAACCCTTCTTGGTTAGAATATTGTAAAGCAGTCTTGATATCGACTATATCCGCATTCGGTGACACATCAACAGATCTAAAAGATGTATCCTTATGAGATTGGAACGGAGTATCTCTTAATTGAACTTGTACTGATGTGATTGGGAAAAATTGGTAATTTGGCATACCTCCAATTAGTTGAATAGGATTAGGATGTGGATTTTCAACTTTAGGTGGATCAGCCTTAAAGTGTTTTGGGCGTCTATTCTTTGCTCTGTCAGAAAGTAATTCTAAAAGCGGATACGTCGTTGTCAAGGTAGTCATAGGCGGTGAATATTGGATCTATACAGAAATGGTTAATATAAAATAATAAGAAAGAAAAGTACAAAAAAAAATGGGGGAAAAAGCACCACTTTTTATACAAAAATGCCACATCCGCAAACGGCAATTGCGATAAGAGCCACGGTTTGGCTCATGTTTTTGAGTCTGGCAATAATTGTGGTAGTGCAACAGGTAAAAAACCACACTTCTTTGAACCTGGAACTCTTTGTTGGTTGGCGGTTATGAATTCAGCCAATTGGCTTTGTATATGCAACGGGTATTTTATTTATAAAAGTATAGAAGTATAGTAGTATAGAAGTACTCACCCTTACGCTATGCGAAGTTGACGGATAATCCACCATATGCTCAACCGATGATCATTCCTTGCACTTTTGGCAGTATGTCCAAGATGACTCATGAACGTTGTAAATTTGACTTTACCAGTAATGTTCAACGTAAACATCTGACATTTTAGTTTGACTAACGGGAGTTCATCAAACGATATACTCGATTGTGATTTTAAATAGTCATACAATAATGTCTGAAATTCCAAATCTTTATTAAACTCTTTGTGTTCACGTATTATATCTCTTAATACCTTAATATTCTTTTCCTCTATTTTGATTATTACTGTTCCTAATTTCCCTGCCGTTTGTAATTTACCAAACCATAGCTCCACAACACCAAGTGAATCCAGCGTGTCGTTCATCACGCTCCAATTCATGCATTCTTGCATTACAGTCTTCCCAATTTCCAAGTCTGTTATCGTGCAATCAAACGTCATTTGTAAATATGTACTGAACACAGGCAAAAATTTCATATTTCCATGATAAAACATAAGCAATTTTCCTTCTTTCCCGGGACATTTCACTAAAATCATCAATTGCGGAGATATCACCGGTGGTAGATGAAACCTAAAGTGACCAGATAATAACTTTTCGTCCCCGTGATCTTCATCATCAGGCTCATCTTCATCAATCTTTAACTTAACCTCGAGTAAATCACGGACATGTCGTATGTCGGGTATATCACTCGTATTTGATCCATGTGAATACATCTTTGAATTGTAGGGTATAAGTCCATCACCACCGTATGTTCCGGGATAAGTGTATAATTTGTTCGATATGATTGTGCGGGATATTTGATTTAGTATTCGTTGTGTAGATGTACTTTCTACGTCTGAGCACATTGTGTCAAGGATATCTTCAGCGGGGGCAGAGAGCGTCGTCACAGAAATGCATTTAAACGTGTGGTTAAGAAAAATCTTGGACATGATCGGCGTAAAAAAGTATACTAATGGAAAAACAAAGAAATTGCCTAAATAAAGTGAAATAAAAAAAAATCAACAAAATCAACAAAATCAACAAAATCAACAAAATTCCCGCTTTCTTCTTTCTTTTTTTTTTGTTTCTTTGTTACTCCTTGAAAACACCTCTTTTATTTTATTTTTTTTCGACTTATTCCTGTATTTCATACAATTGCCTGCTAGAACATCGTGCCAATGTCTTTTTGGGATAACAACAAGGGCTCTATTAAATCTGGAGGAATTGCTGTGCTGAAAGGAGCGGGAAAGGCCACCGCCGCCGTTTCTAAAGCAGGATATTCGGCTTACAAAAATCACAACAATAAGAAAGCAAACGGAAACAATAGGGATGCTGACGGTGAAGATGTTAATGATGATGATGATGATAGTGGCGCTTCTTCTACGTACGGTACTTCAATACATTACAGAGATCCAAAATCCTTTCCACCTCCACCACAACATGTCGGGATTTCTGGACAGGCGAATGCACGGCCTGCTCAACCGGGGCATCAATCAGCTTCGTATCAAGGATATGGACAACAGCAACAGCCATATGGACAGTCATATGGACAACCTCAACAGCACATGGTTCAACAACAGCCATCTTATGGACAGCCTCAACAGCCTCCGGTTCAACAACAACCATCCTATGGACAACCGTATGGACAAGCTCAACCACCTTTGGCTCAACGGCAATTTTCTTATGGTCAATCACAACCACCAGCTCAAAGCCAGTCGTATGATCAACTGTATGGACAACCTCAACACCCAGCTTATGGAAACTCTCAACCATCAACGCCACCTGCACCTGCACCTGCACCTGCGCTTCCACCTGTTCAAGAACCTCCACAATCTCAACAGGGATATTCCCATCAAAGTGGAATAATTACACCATCTGACGGTTTGAATTCCTCTAATCCATATTATTCACAAAACCAGGAACAACTTTCAGCTCCAGCTCCAGCTCCAGCACAACCGGGTTACCCTAGCGTGTATCCGCAATACGATCAACCATATTTTTCTCCACCAGCACAAAGTTTACCACCACGTGTTGCTTCAATAAACGAATATCAACAACAAATACCGCCAGTTTCAACATATCCACAACCTCCTGCTAGACCATTACCTTCAAATCCTCCAGTTAATATCAATCAACAACCTTTGGTACCTGCGAATGTAAATACCTCATATCCTCCACCTCCAGCTCGTGATTTACCTTCAAAACCTCCAGCAGCAAATCCATATCAAGCATCTGAACAGAACTACCCAGCAGCAGCCCCATCCCCCGCATATGATCGGGACTCTCGTAGTATACCCATCTCCACTGAACCTACATTACCTGAAAGAGCTCAAATTTCTTCAAATGGACCTGTAAAACCGGGTGAAGAAGTTATTGAAGAACCGAAATTTAAAACTAACTTAATGGATTTTGATTTATCTAAATTTGGTGCACCTCCTCCAAGAGCACGTCTAACAAAGGAAGAAGAAATGAAAATCACTAGAAGAAAAGTAGATGCTCAAAGACTAAAACAGATGAAAGAAACTTCATTACAAAAGGCAAAGGAAGCAAGTATGAAAAGTGTATCTCCATATTCAACAATTCCTCCATCGTCTAATACATCACAGGAACAGTTCAGTACATTACAACAAGATAATTCGTCAAGTAGTATTGTTTCACCATCTTACGAGTCGAGAAAATCAATATCGGTTCCTGCACCTCCCCAAAGAGCAGATCTAATAATTGATTCAACTATCCAAGATACACCAAAGTCGTTCCAATTACCAGATATATCACGATTCCAATCACCTTCATTAGCACATGTTAGAAGGGCAGAATCAACAGAGTCTGCATCGTTTCCAGTTTCTTCTGTTTCCCCTGTTCAACATCTTGAAGAAACTAAAATGTTTCTACCCGTTAAAAACATTTACCAAGATCGTCCAGAACATCCAATCCCATCTACACCAGTATCAACTACAGATATTTATTCGAGACCAGCGCTGAAATCTCCATCATCTGCACCATCTTTTGAATCGACGACGTCACCATCAATTTTCAAGAAAACTCCACCTCCAAAACCAGCTAAACTTTTACAAAGTGAATTATCAGAAGCTGTCCTTTTGAAACCTAAAAAGCTTCCACCTTCTAAACCTGCAAAACCTTTAAAACCTGCTTCATTATCTACTTCTGAATCAGGTAAGAAGCCAGTAAAGCCTTCAAAGCCTGCTAGACTTGTTAAACCTTCATTTTCAGCAGAAAATAATGACGAGGCTGAAAGCTCGGCAAAAGGAAATCATATCCGAGAGTTACAGGCAAAATTGGGAAACTTGAATTTTCAATAGTTTACTTTATACTTATTTATGTATCTATATATTGTTACGCCTATTACATTTATTGCATTAAATCTGTATCATGGTCAAAATCATGACGTAAATTAAGGTAAATGTCCGATAAGAAAAAATGTGATGTGTCAAATAATATCAAAACAAAAGATAAAAACCTGCATCCTGGACAGTAAGTATGGGAATATTCTATAAAAATGTGAAATGTTATAGATCACATTTCAGGTGGCTGGGAATGTAATGTTTTAGCTAAAAGGAGTAAATTTTAAAACCAGGCTACTTTATGCTGAATGCTGTCAATAATTTCGCAATCAAGTATAAATACCGGCAGTTGTTCAGTTGAATCTAAATCAAAAGCATAATCCTTTAAGGTTACTTTTATTCAATAAGCTAACAATAAAACCACAAAACAAATTACCAATGACAAGTGAAACAACATATATCAAAATTGATCGCTCTAATAAAACAACAGTTAAAAAACATATCAAAAATGTCTTTATCCATTTACAAAAATATAAAAGCAGAATGTTATTGTTGGTTTATTATCAATGGTACAAATCCAATCCAGAATTCAATTCTAAAGAGTTGGCTGAATTTGATGCAATTTCAAGAAATAACAAAATTGATTTTGAAAATTCAAGATCTGGAAAATCTGGAAAATCCGTTGATACTGTCTATGGTGATAAATATGCAGTCATGTTAACTAAATTTGTTATGGAAAATTCTATTTTTGAAAATGAGCTTCTTAAAGTTGCAAATAATTTGGTTGATTTAGCAAAATTTGAAGGTAGAGGTAATTTAGGATTTAGTAAAGTTTTAAGTAGCTCTGATATTGATATGATTGAGGATGTTTTCAAACTTTTGAGATCTACCTCCGGCAAAGTCACTGTTATTGAAACAAATGGTGAAGCTCGTGAAAGATTAAAGACTGAAGGCATTTTCAAACCTAAGCCTAAGACTCCTGTCGTTGGAAAGTCAAAAGGCGAAGAAATCAACGGCTATGCTTTGCCTAAAGAAAAAAGCAGTAATTCTCATTCTCTTTTAAAAAATCAAAGTGAATGTAATGATGATGTTGAATTTGATAATGGTGATGAACTTTATTGTTTCGAACCATCTGATAATGCATCAAATGATTTTGAAAAAGCATCTAATGATTTAGCTGCTTCAAAAGCAATTGTTACAAGAAAAGACCACGAAAGCGAAACATCACTAAATAGTAATAAAAAAGAAAATACTTATGTTATCTCAGATAATCTCTTTGATGATTTAGCTAATAAGCTCCATGGCCTTGAAATTTCATTAGGCATGATTAAATCCAACTTACTTTAAGTTGCCCTAATTGTTAGTTCTTTTTCTTTATTTCTGAGTTATCGAGAACAATCTTTTTGTTTTCATTAGTTTTATAATCCGCTATTTTTATGAATAAACGATTCTTTCCATCTTTTTAGTAACAAATCTTCGAGTGGGTCATAATCTATTTGTAGTTCTCCTTTCTCTTCTCTAAATTTTTTCAACTCCTCTTCTTCATATAAATAATATTTAGGTAATAATAATTTTTTTAAGTCCTCGTTTTCACTGCGCATAGTTCTTTTCAAGAACAACTTGTAAAATTTGCTAAATATATCACGATATCTTATGTCTCCATTATTGAAAAAAGATTCAATTAGTAATGTTTCAAAATTCACCAGTTGATCATATTGTGAAGTTGTTAAATTATACTTCTGTGAAATTTTAGAAAATGTCTGATTCATAATCCCTACCATTTCTTTCCGCATTTTCATTTCTTTTTGTTGTTGTTCTAAAGTGATTGCTTGATTATCGTAGTTTAACGGGCTTTGTGGGACAATATCGATATTTTTGACGGACTCCGTTAGATGGGTTAACGTATTATTTGTAAGACTTAAATCCCAGTTGATTGTCCCTGGAGAATCAGTTGCCTTACTATTTTTGGTATTTTCCAAATTTCTTTCTTCTGTTGGTACATAATAAGGTTTAGAAACAATACCAGTCTCTAAATCCCATTTCCATTTTCTTTCTAATAAGCTACGCATCTCTTTACTATTTGTATTTTCACCAAGTTTAATAAATGGATGTTTTAAAAGATCTTTCACATCTGAACGTTTGAAGACATCTTTAACTAAACAATTATCCACAAAATCTTTAAAACTGCCAGAAAATCCAGAATCCAAGGAAGGCGCAGGACCATCTGTAATTCTAAACAAGACCCTCATAGGATCAAATTCAGTTAATGGTGGTTTACCATACGCCATTTCAATTGCAGTAATTCCGAGGCTCCATATATCGGTTTTAAAACTGTATTCTTCTTGTTTAATGATTTCAGGTGCCATCCAATATGGAGTTCCAACAAAAGTTAAGCGTTTACTCATATTATTAGACAATTGTGTGGCAACACCAAAATCTGCCAATTTTACTTCTCCATTCAAACCAATTAAAATATTAGCTGCTTTAATATCTCTATGAATTTTTCCGTTATCATGCAAATATAACAATGCATTAAGAACTTTTCCCATGATATAACTTATCACCTGTTCGCTAAATGGACCAGCTGTCAAAAGATCAGAACATGAACCAGCACCTAAATATTCCATCACAATCCAAAGCTTGTAACCTTTCATAAAGCAGCCATAATACTGCGTGATGTTTTTATGGTGGCATGTTGAAAGCATTCGTATTTCCTGTTGAATTTCAGATAAATCCTGTGTGGATTCTAAATCGATTTGTTTGACAGCAACCTGTCGATGCGTGATTAGATCTTGCGCCAAATAAACCACCCCAAAAGCCCCTCTTCCAAGCTCTGTTGAGAGCATAAATTGATCTGCAGAAAACTGTCTGGCCATTGTACCTTGTCTGATAATTGTTACTTTTTCCTGTTTACCATGGCTATTTTCTTACCTCCTCACACAAGCCACACAACAAACATGCTGGAAATAATTGGTTTCCTAATTGGGCAGACGAAGCGAAATTTCGGTTTTTCCGGCTTTGTAGTATTATTTAGATTCATACATATCAGGCCTGATGAAGAGCTTAGCTACCAGAAGAGCTTGTTTTTGGGTAGACAGGCACTATTGAGAAAGCACAGTACGTCCATAATGCAGGCTTTGGTACGACATATTTGTGGGGGGAGTTATCTGCGCTCTGTTATTATGAAACCTCAACTATACCCCTTATTTGCACGAGATTTTAGACGGCGATCGAGTTTTGGAAGTGGCAAGAACAATAATAATAATGATAATGGGAGCAAGCAATCAGATGTGAATGATCAAGGTATTCTGTCATCTGTGAACAAATACAATCAAACTCGTAATTCCAATTGTGACCTCTTATCGTCCGTGGATTTAGTGCTAGCGCATTCAACAACATCTGCCCTATCCACATTTCAATATTCATCAAGTCATTCCTCGCCAACTCCATCATTATTAAGATGTATACTTTTCGATAAAAAAGGACGACATCGGATTATGTCTACAGATGCACAAAAAACGCAATTATTATTAAAACACGACTTACTACCTCGAGACTTACGTAAAATTGATAAGGGGTACGATGATATTGTCCCTTTGATTTTGATAAGGGAAAAGAGTATATTATTGAGTATATTACATATCAAAGCACTGATTAAATCTGATTCTGTGGTTTTATTTAATTATGATGGGACGTATTCGGATAATAAATTAATTGAGAATATGACAGAAAAGCTAAAAAATGTACAAGGTGATAAATTAGACTATGAAATACGAGCACTTGAAACTATCTTTGCGGATGTAATTGATAATTTGATGATTGAAATGCAAATCCATGTTACCGTGGTTAATGGAATTTTAAAAGAGTTAGAAAATGATATAGATTTAGCAAAATTGAAGTATTTATTAATTGTTTCTAAAAAATTAGGTCAATTTTTACAAAAGGCTACATTGATTCGTGATTTGATTGATGAAATGTTAGATCAAGATGATGAATTGTCTGAACTTTATTTAACTGAAAAGAAACATGGTACACAAAGATCAAAAGATGATCATCAAGAAGTTGAGTTAATTTTAGAAAGTTATTCATTACATTGTGATGCAATTGTGCAAACTATTGAAAGTCGTGTCAATGATGTTCGTACAACTGAAGAAATTATTAATATCGTTTTAGATTCAAACAGAAATGATTTAATGTTACTTAATTTGAATTTAAGTATAACTTTAATGTGTCTGGCAGGTTTATTATTTGTAGCTGCAGCATATGGTATGAATTTGGAAAATTTTATCGAAGAAAAAGATGCTTGGTTTTGGTTTGTTATTACTGGATCAGCTATCTTTGGAATTATTCTGTTCAGGTCTGCAAATAAGAGATTAACACAGTTACAAAAGATTCAACTTTCCAATAGATCTAGTTAAGTAAATGAATATATATGAAGTTTTCTATATAATTACAACGAATAATGAGCTAGAACACGAAGATAACAATTCAGGTGAATACTTATATCAAGATATTACATGGAGCCCGATATGTATAAAATCGGATACCATGGAACATTTTAATAAAATTATTTAAAAGTGAAAAAAAAACCCGTTATCTTGAACCATTATGTTATTTTTTTGAATCTTCTTTAAACTGCTCTTTAGACACCCCTTTAGATTCTTCTTTAGATTCTGTATTCTGTTTCTTTTTCATTAACACCTTTGTTAATGCACTCAAACCGACTGTATCTCCCGTACTTCCTGAACCGTATAAATCTTTCCCCCTTGCCTGAGAACTAAACAAATTTTCCTTTGATAATACATGATTACGAGGACGAGGCGGAACATCTCTTGATTTAAATCGTTTCGTGTTGTGTCCCTCATAATAATAATTATCTTCAAGGTTTGGGTTTTCTGAATAATCATAAGATCCAGAATATCCATATTGACTGTATGTGTGATTTCTTTTAAAAGGACGATATGTGTCATGAGTTAAATGTCTTTGAATTTGATTCAGTTGCTGTTTTGGTAAATTTCTTGATGAATGTAAATGATGATGGCCTGCATCGTCAATGTAATCCTCTATATTTGCATTTTCCGTTAAACCTGGAGGTTGTGCATATAATGATGACGATGAATGTTGTGCTGGTAGTGGTTGCTGGTGATACTTTTCTGAATACTGATGAAGCATTTCATTTGTTGAGTCTACGCGGCTCATATAATTAGGAGCATCTATTCCATATTTGCTGTGATTTAAAGAACTGTTGGTAGGAGGATTGATTGAATTAATATTTCTAGTTGATACTGTTGAAGGTTGAGTAGAAATTTGATTTGGCCTGGATTTGAAATTACCCGTTTTCAATTCTTCTTTGAATCTTTTAACATCAGATTCATGAGACTCTTCTAAATTGGCCA
Source organism: Pichia sp. NRRL Y-12824 (assembly GCA_030560915.1). Lineage (NCBI taxonomy): Eukaryota > Fungi > Ascomycota > Pichiomycetes > Pichiales > Pichiaceae > Pichia > Pichia sp. NRRL Y-12824. The sequence continues at coordinate 16,697 of JAKTWG010000082.1, read as the reverse complement.
AGCTTTTATAGGCACACGGTAGTGGATTAACAGTAAAAAAGGTGGATTCTAAACATTTAAGAGCATTAAATCTTTTCATTGGATTTAAAGTTAACATTCCTGCTAATAATTTAACTGCTTCAAAAGACATCAATGGATTAAATGTTGATTCCAAAGATCTTGTAAAATTATTTTTCAAATCTATGCCATTTCTATTAACTAAATGAGCATTTGGAAAATTTTCAGGAGTTGGAGATCCTAATAATTTAAAAATTAATTCAGCTTGATGAATATCCGATTTACCTTCTAAAATTGGTTTTTTAGTAAAAAATTCTCCAAAAACACAACCTATCCCCCAAATATCAACGGCAGTTGTATATTTCCTATCTCCTAAAAGTAATTCAGGAGGTCTATACCAACGAGTAACAACTAGACCCGTGTACTCGTATTTACCACCACCTGGTGGAGAATTTGGGTTAGCGGGAGGTTCACCATGAAATAGACGGGCTAGACCGAAATCTGCAATTTTAACAATTCCAAAATGATCAAGCAAAATATTGGCGGTTTTAATATCACGATGTAAATAACCTGATTGATGAACATAGTTTATACCTTTTAAAATTTGTACCATTAAGCCTTTAATTTGGGATAAAGACAAATGAATTCTTGGGTTATTTAACAAACCATTTAAATCTGATGAAATGTAAGGACACACTGTATAAAAAAAAGAGCCATTGCTTTCATGTATCATATCAACTATTTGTAAAATATTAATACTTTTCAGCTTTTTCATAATTGTAATTTCTCTAAATGCGGTAATTGGGAAACCTTCCTTTTTATCAGTAACAATGAATTTTTTAAGTGCAACCAACTTACCTGACTTAAGTTGTCTGGCCTTGGTAACAACGCCAAAGGTTCCTTGTCCTAGTTGATCGTACAGTTCGTAATCGGTCAATTTGGACATGCCCGATATGACAGCAGAATGAGAGTTCAGAACATGGCTGGAAGAGGATTTTTTGAGTATATCGTTCCTCTTTTGTATTTCTGAGTCAAAATTCTCCATTAAGACGGGTGGGACAAAAAAAACTATTTGTAAGAAGGACGAATGTGCCAAAGGGAGAAAAATACCAGAGAAAATATCGATTGATGAAGATAGAATACATTATGTTTCTCCTGTCTGTGTGTATGGTGGGAAAATGAAAAAAAAAATGCGAAAATCACAACTCCCCCTCACGTGACCGCGGTAGATTTTTTTCTTACTATGTACAATCAAACACTTGTTTATCTTGTATTCAGAAGGCCAACTTATACTTATACGTACACATGCTCTTTACTCTGTAAACTTTTCCTGTAAATCTTCTAGCCTCCTCTTGTTGATCAGATCCGATAAACATATTCCTTATATTGGACTTTGTAGCATTTCAGATCAATATAAACCACTCATTAGTATGTGTTTCATACGCAAAATATAACAGAAGAGTGGACAACGAAGCACTTGTTCCACCATATCCCCTGGAACAATCTCTGTAATCACAGTGACTCGATACTGCGACCCGCGTATTCTGACACCATCATCAGCCAGTTCCAATCGCAGCTTGACTCAACCTACATCTATCTAACCCTTCTTCTTTTCCACACTCCTCATCCACGAATTCTTTTTCTACAGAGTACTTTGATGGTTCTTTCAACAAATATACATATATACTAACATCTGTCTGTATCAGATGAGGGTTATATGATTGCTAGCACATTTAATTATTTATGGAAAATGGCTGCGCAAACAACACTGAGCTTGCTATTGATAACAATAACATATTGGTTTTGCTTGATCGGGTGGGACTAGTAATAAGAAGTTGGCTGATATAATAGTCGGGAGATATCAGGGCACAATCCCAGGTCCAACGGCTCAGCAGCCGGCCACTACGGTCGGTCACGTGACCGCGCGCCCTCCCCGCGGCAAGCCCGCGGCAAGCCCGGCTTCTCTCCGCGGCTGCAAAAACTGCGCTGAGCAATTTCCAGAGGGCCGTGCGAGCGGACGGCACGCAATTCGCTCAATCCCGTCGCCTCTCCGACCGTTTCTATCTTCCAGTCCATTCTGCCTTTATGGGGCTCCTGAGGACCTTTTTCCTTATCCCCGGAAAAGGGGGATGTTAATAATAGCAATCCACATTTTTTACTTATACATCAACATTATCCGAACGTTCTAGCGTAATGCTTTCAACATCGCTTGCTTTTGGCCGAAAGATGCTTCGACCTTGCGATCTGGGCCCTTTGACTTCTTTCAACCACATTTTTGTATATTCAGCGTTTGCTTTCTTCTCATTTACGTTTACCTTATCTCTCTCTTCTCTTTTGTACAATCGTAGTTTCACACATTTACGCTCTCACACATATACACTTACTTTTTTCCAATCCATGGTCAAAACTTTACACATACACCTGGAAAGATTATCACTACTATAAAAAAAATTCATATATACAATTTGATGGAACCAACATTCTAATTCATTCTTTGTGTATTCATACATTCATGTATATATATATCTATATATATATATATATATATACTTTGAAACACTAAAAATTTTTTACCTAATTTAATTTTTTATATTCCCTTTAGTGATGTGGACCACTTTGATTCAGCTTTCATGTGGAAAGCTTTCCTATTTATCTTCATTTTTAAAAAGCTTTATTAATATTATCAAACATGTAATTTACCCATATAATCATAAATCTAGTGATACAAATAAGAAAAATACTATTCATTTGGATTTATTTAACCAACCTTCACAATATCAAAAGCTAACTTCAACTTCTAAAAATCTACATCAATGTGCAGTTTCTGAATTCGATTATGATTTTTCATCTCCTAATCCATATAACTGGGATTTCCAGCCTTTAGTTATTTCAAACAATTCAAATTTAAATGCTTCAATAAATACCAGTCATTTCACATCAAATAACCAACAAGAAAATGAAAATAATAAAATCTCAGATTCTTCTATTTCACCTGTCCTTCAACCACAACTAATAAACGATAATTCAAACATTGACAACCATTCTGATAATATTCACTCCAATCAGATTGATATTCAAGCAGATCAAATGCTTGCACAATTAAACGCTAATTTCCAAAATCAATTAAAAAATAGCAGATCATTTCAAAATTACCAAAATCAATCATCATTTCAAAACAATAACAACATTTTAATTCCAAAAAAACAAAGTTTTACTGCAGAAACCAATGATGATGAACTTGATTCTTCTGATGAAATTTATGATGATTATCTTCATAATAATAATAATAATAATAATAACAATACTAATAATACTAATAAGACTAATAATCAGCACAATAATTATGATCATGATCAAAAATTACTTATGCTATCTTCATCAAACATCTACATGGATAGTGATGATGATGAAGCTGCATTACCATTAGATGATGAATTGATGTTATCAATAATAAAACACCCAGTTTACAATCATTTCCCTTCATCCCAAATTAATTTGAATGTGTTTGAAAATCCTGATATGCCTGTGTATACCGCAACCAGTAAAAACTCATCTAATGATAATGACTCAACAACACAAGAATCAAACCCCGAAAAAATTGAGATTGATAATTCAGATAATATAAAGCCAAAAATTGAAAAAGAAATTACTGATAACCATACCTTATTAAAAGCAACAAATACAGCAAGGGACAAACAAATCAATACTTCTTCAAAAAAAAACGAATATTCATCAAATAACGTAGACTCTGACAACAAACCAAAGAGAAAATATCGTAAGATATCATTCTCGTCCAAAAAATCCGTAGAATCCCCAACCGATTCTGAAAAACAATATGTTTGTTCTATCTGCAACACCACATTCAAAGTAAAAGGTTATTTAACAAGACACAAAAAGAAACACTTTGCGTCAAAACCATTCCAATGTCCATATTTTGATTCTTCCGTTGAATATCATGATCCAAAAGAAACATCTTCAGATAACGAAAATCATATTCCAAGATGTCATCCAACTGGTGGATTTTCAAGACGTGATACTTTTAAAACTCATTTAAAGGCATTACATTTTGTCTATCCAACAGGAACAAAAAGTGGTGATAGAAGTGATAAAAAGGGGAGATGTGCAGCTTGTTTTAAAGAATTTCAATCAAATAAAGAATGGTTGGAAAACCATGTCATGAATAACCAATGTGAGGAAATGATATCGAAGTACAAATAATTTACTCAATTACGCAGGGTCTTTTTTATATTTACCTATTCATGTTGTTACTTTTTTTTTTTTTTTTTGAATGTAATTTGAAAATGAGTCATTGAGTATTACTAAGTAAAATGGCATTTTTTTTAAGCTTTTATTTTGTGTATTATTCACTTCTATTTATGTTTTTTTCGTTTTTCTTTTTCAATGTCTCTATTCAACAACTTTTTTACAGTCATCCTTTCTTTTATATAAAACTTAAAATATTTTTATTTGTGCGCTTTCACTCATATGGATTTATTTCTTTCTTAGAGTCCATTTAATATAATACACAATTTACATCTATAAATACACCTACTTTTTTTATTATTCTATTAAATTTATAATTACTCTTCTTTAATCTGTGTTAGTAACTTTAAAAAGATAATCCATAACTTTATCACAATAATCACTTCCCATTTTACAATCGCCATTATATCGTTCTAACACACCCAATAATTTTCTAATAATTCTCATTTTTTCAAATATCATGTTAATAAGTGCATTATTATTAGAACTCTTTTCTTTAATAATTAAACTGAAAATATTCGGGGCATTTGTAAATTCAATATCTGAGACAACAATTTCACCAGTTTCCCTTGCAACTACCTTAACTTTTTTATTCTTATACTTTTCAAAACTCTCTTCATCATATGTACCTCCAATGCTAAAATTATTTTTTCCTCTTCTCTTATTAAAGTGAGCTTGACTATTAATCCTAATTGCATTGATCGTAACTTGTTTACGATCTTCATCTTCATTTTCACTATAATCAACTTCATCAATCTCATTATCAATATTAACATCTCTCTCATCTATATCTTCAAATTCAAAATCAACTTCTTTTAATAGAAGGACAAATGATGATAAAAATGGCCATGCTTGAATCATTGCCCAAACCATGATACTTGGCATTTGAATCCATGCTTGATTTTCAACTGGAACAGTTGATACATCTCTTGTCCATGTATTAAAATTACACCAATAATCAACAACTGAACTACCTGAACAACATGGTCCAACCAGTGCTTCAAAAATTTCAACAATAATTTTTTTCTCACTTAAAGTAGCAGAACAAACACCATCACCTAATTGTAATAATATTATTAAATCAGAAACAACATCAATAGATTTGAAAAACCATGTCCAACTTTGATATTTTTCTTCTAAATCAACAATCTGATTAGATTTTTCAAAAATTAACTTAGGGTCAACTTTGATAAATGTTAAATCATTAAAAGGGTTAAGTTGGGATCTAAATGGCTTATTACTTTTAGGAGAATAAAGCAACAAATTATTACATAATCCAATTGAAAGCAATAAACATGTCATTCTATTAAGTAAAACGCTTGTAAAATTACTTGCATTAATGACAATATGAGGATCTTCAACTTCATAAGTTTCTAATTGATAAGCTAGTAAATGTTTAAAATTTGTATGGACTTGAAAAATTTTCTTTAATCTGTGAGTAAACCTTAAAATTGTATAAGCAAATAAGGATTTGTTTGAAATACTATCCATAACTTCCTGTAATAATTTTAAAGAAAGAATGGCACATGCAGAATCATACAGTTGAGAACCATCTGGATTAGCTGTACTAATTGATGGTAATGAAATAGTCTTTTTGAAAGAATTTTTAAAATTATGTAAATCTTCTGTTTCTTTATAATATGATATATCGGGTAATGGTAATTCTGCATCTTTATTAAATTTAAATATGGGTTCATTTTCATCTTTTGTAAATGGATAACCAAAACTCAATCTTCTGTAGAGAGAAATTTTATACACGTTCCAATAAATCCTAATAAAAATTTCACGTTCTAACAGTGCGATTGAATTAATTAAAGGTTTAGTCTTGTAAACTTCTAAGTTTTTCCACAAATTATCTGTAAGTAAGGCAGGTAAATTAACCATATTAATTAAATCAATGCAACCATTAATATAAGCATCATCACCTCTTTGACATTGGATTAAAGAACAAATCAATGAATATTTAAGTGATAATCGATCTTTATACTCTAAATATTTTTTATCCCAAAAAAATTCAGTCATCCACATTTCATCGTCGATTTCATTAATAGATATATATTTGGAACAAGCTTTAAACATTGAAGCTAATAATGCAACGGTATCATCTGATAAAGATAAGGAATTAATAAAGTATGTCATATTTGGTAAGATCAAAGTATTTGGATGAGAATATTTATAGTATATACCAATTAATTTGTAAAGGCATTCGTAGTCGGGTAAAGCTAAAGATTTTAATAATTCAGAGTTCATAAAAGGTGACCATTTTACATCTAAACTTAGACGACGAGATTTCTTTTGTTTTTTTATAAGAAAAGATTCTTTTTCATTTGCTAAGGCAGTCCTTTTCAACTCATTTGATTGCTCACTGATCCACCGTTCTGTTGTTGAAACATCAGTAACTGAAGAATCTGAATTTTGTTTATTACGTGAAGAATCATTTGCTGAATTAGATTGTGATGATTTGGAATTAGTAGTAGCATTAATATCAATATTAGCTTTATTAGCATCAGTGTTCGCATTAACACTAGTTTTAGGATTTGTATTAGTATTAGTATTCGTATTGGCATTGGTATTGGTATTTATATTGATATTGGTATTCGTATTAGTATTGGTTTTATCATTGAATTTGGCATTAATGTTGGTACGATCATTTTCAATATGATCATGTTCATTTATCGAATGAAATTTATTTTGATATTTTTCAACTTCTAGTCTTCTTCTTTTATCTTGAATCATTGTAACAGAATCACTTGGAGCTAAAGAAATTGACCATGAATCATTATCTTTAGTTGCATTATCGTCATCATGATTATTAGTTGCGTTCTCATTATTATCATTATTATTATTATTATTATTATTACTATTATTATTATTATTATTATTATTATTATTATTATTATTACTATTATTATTATTATTATTATTACTACCATTGCTATTGTCATTACGATTTCCATCATCGTTACCATCAATTTTACCAGCATCTAATTTTAAATTTTTTTTCCAGTAATAACTTGAAGTTTTATCTTCAAAATCAATATATTTCATTTTCCGTTGAGAAGGAGGTAATGGTATTGGTATATTCGAATTATTGATCAATGGATATGGTTTATTCAAACATGGTTGTTGGTTAAAAGATCCTTGCTGTTGCTGTTGCTGTTGCTGTTCATGTTGTTGTTGTTCATGTTCCTGTTCCTGTTGCTGTTGATGTTCCTGTTGATGTTGCTGTAGATGTTGATGTTGCTGTTGCTGATATTGATACTGTGGTGAAATGGATTGTAGCGGTGGCAATTGCATATGCTGTGGATTATTCATATAGAAGTGAGGAGGATATTGATATGGAAACATATTGTAGGGATTGGTAGATGGTGGAGGAGGAGGAGGCATATTGACCATACTATTATTGAACTGATTTAAGTCATTAATTTGAGTTCTCTCTTGATTACGTATCATATAATCAGAAGGATACAAAGGTTGATTTTGTTGTTGTTGTAAAGTTGGAGGTGGGGGTGGAAGTGGAGGTGATGGTTGTGTATTTTGTGGCGTTGGTGATAGATAACTATAATTTTTTTGATGTGCATCCATATCAGAATAAGAAGGGATATTGTATGAAGGCCGTTGTTGTTGTTGTTGGTGTTGGTTCGATTTATTTGAGGTTGATATTGAAGGTTGAGAAGGATATGCTGGCGGAAGCTGTTGGTGGAAAGATGATTGTAGCTGCATATAAGAGTTTGAGTTATCATTTGTGAAATTAATCGGCATTTGACTTTGATTTTGATAGTTAGCAGTAATGTCATAAGCAGACACTACAGATGTGGAAACTATAGAAGAATTATCATCGGATTTGGAAAGATTGGCCGTTGATGTAGAATTGAATTTTCTCTTTCTTCTACCACCTCTTTTACTTGGAACAAAGACACAGTCTAAATTTGAAGAAGTACAATTTGTGCATTTTTTGTAAAAAGTTTTCTTTAAAGAAGGGTTGTCAGGATATGATATAAGAAGTTCACCATCACACTTAATTTTTTTCTCCCTGCAAGATAGACAGGCTTTTTTCGCAACAGAACGTTTTTCATTGTTGGAAACGGTGGATTCGACGACGGAATCGCCCGAATGTATATATTTGGACAGGTCAGAATAATAATCTGTGGGATGTGAGTTCATGATTGGGTATGGTTGATGTGGAAGTGGGTACATGAGGAATTGATATGGGAGATAAGTGGCAGGAAAAGCAAAAAATGAAATATGTAATGTAATGTGAAAGATAAAAGATGAAAGATGAAAGATGAAGGGTGAAAGGTGAAAGGTGAAAAATGGAATGAAGTGAAGCTGGACAGAAAAAGATCAAAAGATCAAAAGATATAAAAGATCAAAAGATCAGAAGATCAGAAGATCAGAAGATAAGACTAAAAAATCAAAGATTAAAAAAATTAAAAGATCAAAAAGCTTGCTCAGATCATGATCCTGATCATAATAATCATATCCTCATCTGGTAGGCAAATTACGATGGCAAAAATTAATTGTTGCCCCGCGGCGCAGGGCAAGGCTGGGTAAAAAAAAGGGCAAAAAAAGGGCAAAAAAAGGGCAATTGCGCAATTGTGCAATTTGCCCTTTTTGTACTACCATTCTTCTATTTTTTTCTCATTTTCTCATTTTCTCATTTTCTCATTTTCTCATTTTCTCATTTTCTCATTTTCTCTTTCCCACCTTTTCGCCCCGTGTCGCCCCGTTTCGCCCCGTTTCGCCCCGCTTTATCGGCTCAGTGTCGCTCGGTGTCGCCCAGGCCATGACAGCGAAGGTGTGACATGAACTCTCTGCTTTCTGCTTTCTGCTCTTTGCTGTCCGCTGTCCGCTGATTTATCTAGTCATTTTACTTCCGTCTTGTTCCATCTTTTTTGCAGTCTCTTTTCTCCTCTTTCCTTTTTCCTTTATTTTTTTTTCCCTGTTCCTTCCTCCAATTGACCAACACTCAATTATCTCTAAACATCAACTATGTCTTCTGGTTCAAAATTATCTTGGTTAGTCAACTTAGACGTCACTAAAACTCCGGAAAAAAACTTCAGACGCTCTTCTATCATCGGTACTATTGGTCCAAAGACCAATTCTGTTGAAATGTTAACCGCTTTACGTAAAGCCGGTTTAAACATTGCTAGAATGAATTTTTCTCACGGTTCTTATGAATATCATCAATCCGTCATTGATAATGCTAGAAAATCTGAAGAAGTTTATCCTGGTAGACCTTTAGCTATTGCTCTAGATACTAAAGGTCCAGAAATCAGAACTGGTACAACAATCGATAACAAAGATTATTCAATTCCTGCTAATCATGAAATGTTATTCTCAACTGATGATAAATACAAAGAAGCTTGTAATGATAAAATCATGTATCTCGATTATAAAAATATTGTTAAAGTTATTCAACCTGGTAAAATTATTTATGTCGATGATGGTGTTTTATCTTTCCGTGTTTTAGAAATTGTTGATAATCAACATATTAAAGTTGTCTCTATTAATGCTGGTAAGATTTCTTCTCATAAAGGTGTTAATTTACCAAATACTGATGTTGACTTACCTGCTTTATCTGAAAAGGATAAACAAGATTTACTTTTTGGTGTTAAAAATAAAGTCCATATGATTTTTGCTTCCTTTATTAGAACCGCTGATGATGTCCGTGAAATTAGAAAAGTTTTAGGTGAAGAAGGTAAAGATATTAAAATCATTGTTAAAATTGAAAATCAACAAGGTGTTAATAACTTTGATGAAATTTTAGAAGAAACTGATGGTGTTATGGTTGCTCGTGGTGATTTAGGTATTGAAATCCCAGCTCCTCAAGTCTTTGTTGTTCAAAAGCAATTAATTGCAAAATGTAATCTTGCAGGTAAACCTGTCATTTGTGCAACTCAAATGTTGGAATCTATGACTTATAATCCTCGTCCAACTCGTGCTGAAGTTTCCGATGTTGGTAATGCAATTGTTGATGGTGCTGATTGTGTCATGCTTTCCGGTGAAACTGCAAAGGGTGATTACCCAATTGAAGCAGTCTCAATGATGCATCAGACTGCACTAATCGCTGAAATGAGTTTACCTTATTATACTCAATTTTCTGAATTAAGAGAAGCAACAAAGAAACCTTGTGATGTTCAAGAAACTATTGCAATGTCTGCAGTTACTGCCACTTTTGAACAAAATGCAAAGGCAATCATTGTTTTATCTACTTCCGGTACAACTGCAAGACTTTGTGCTAAATACAGACCAGATTGTCCAATCTTAATGGTTACTAGAAATGACAGATCAACTAGATTCTGTCACTTATATAGAGGTGTTTATCCTTTCCCATACGATGGTAAACATGAAGAAAACTGGATTCAAGATGTTGAGAATAGAGTTGAATATGCAATCGAAGAAGCTATTAAACTGAATATTTTCAGTAAAGGTGATACTGTCGTTGTTATTCAAGGCCATCAAAGAGGTATTGGTCATTCTAATACCATGAGATTAGTCAAGACCTGATTTTTTATATAGTTTACTTACTTTTAATAACAATCTTTTATAATATAATACGTTCTGTTTTTTTTTTTTTTTGTATACGTCACACTTCCTCGCAAAAGTCATTCGCACTTGGCAAAAAAATTTTCCCCAGTAACTTTTCCGCGTGTAACATTTACTTTTCCCCAGTAACTTTCTCAAATTTTGTGGGAAAAAAAATTGAAACTGCAATGCTTCCCACCATTCAGAAATCCTGCGAAACATCATAATTAGACAACCATAGTATATATTGTTTCGTACGTTGATTTCATCCCTAATATACTGTAAGCACGCATCTATATAATCGATTTGGTTCCTCCAATTCTGTTTTCAGAAATAAAAGATAATAAACCATAAACTCATAAACCAGTAATCCCATATCTGGATTCTGCAGGCCTCACAAAAATTTTCAGCAAATTGATCTTCCACGAAATCAATGTTTAGTTTTTGATTGATTGTGTACATTGGAGGAGGAGGGGGCGGGTGTTCTTTACATGCCAAACTCTTGATTATTAACGTCTACCTTTTCCCTGAAACACGTGAGTCTTTCATCATTAAATAGCTTAGCACGCAGAAAAGATGGCAGAGACGTCTTCTTTATCTATTGTCTTGAACGAATTGCCATCGGATAGGCAAGATAAGGAACTGGAAACTGGAAACACTGAAACTATTACAACTAAAGATGTTGAACATAATGACATCGATACAGATCAAAAATCAAATACAAATACAAGCATATATGATAATTATGTTTCTCGAAAAGATAACGAATCAATACGAATATCAATCTCTTCAATGAATATGTTACATGGTGACATAGAGGCGAAGATTGAAGATCAAACAAAAGATCAAATACAAGATCAAGATCAACAAACTAATGTCAATAGTCAAGAGGACATCATAAAACAACTAGTCTCAGCTGCACAACGTGGGAATATAGATGTTTTGCGTTATTATCTAGAAACATCCAAAGAAAACCCAAATATACTGTCACCAAATGTAACAGACTCTGATGGAGTCACATTGGTTCATTGGGCTGCATTAAACAATAAATTAAAAACAGTCAAATATTTAGTTTCCTTAGGTGCAGATCCAGATATCCCTGCAGGTGACATGAATGCCACCCCCTTATTGTGGGCTGTCAGATATGGACTTGTATATATTGCAGATTGGTTGATTAGAGAAGCAAATGCAGATGTTACAGTTATTGATAAAAATGGGATAGGAATTTTGTTAGCTTCCGTATTTTCAAGTAATATTATGATGGTAACTTACGTGATTTGGGCATTAAACGATAAACAGAATGAAATAAAAAGTGTCGGATTAGATGGGGTTGATACAACTGATCCAACTGGTCGTACATCTCTTCATTGGGCCGCTTATCAAGGTGATTTTTTGACCGTTGATATTTTAATATCTGCTGGGGCTAGATTAGATTTAGTCGATTCAGACGGTTTTACCCCTTTACATTGGGGATTGGTCAATGGTAGTAAATCTGTGCTTATGTCTTTAGTTAATGCAAAATGTAATGTTGCTCTTAAAACTGGAAATGGAAGAAGTGCTTGGGATATTGCTGCTGATATGAAATGTTCCTCAATGTGGGCTTCTGTTTTGAAAGAATGCGGTAACGATCAAATAACCGGTGATAAAATAGAACAATTAATGAATAAAGATTGGGCTAGTTTTTCAATATTTATTTTACCTTATATTACATTGCCATTAACTATATTCATATTAATTTTAAATCATTTGATATTTTTGAAAATACCTATTATATTTTCCATTTTTATCGCACAACAGTTAACATTAAAAAGAGCACTGATTCCATGTTTAAATAAAGGTAAAATAAGTCTTTTAAAAACGCCGTTTTTTGCAGGCGTTTTCTCTTCCACTGCCTACTGGTGTATAATTACCTGGTTGTTCAAAATAATTCCAGTAACTTTTCTGGACGAAAACATTTCAAATCTATTATTTTTGTTAGGGGGAACAGGTACTATTTATTTTTTTGTCAAAGCAATGAATATGGATCCCGGGTATATTCCAATGGAAAAGAATCCAAAAATAGTTGCTGAATCGATCTATGAGCTTTTAGAACTCCGTGAATTTGATTCAAATCACTTTTGCATATATTCGAATATAAGAAAACCACTACGTTCAAAATATTCTAAGGAAAAAAAACTTAATATCGCACGTTTTGATCATTATTGTCCTTGGGTGAATAATAACATTGGAATAAGAAATCATAAAGTTTTTTTTGTGTTTACCATATGTCTTGAAATAACTATTGTTTCTTGGCTAATTTTAACATTAGAATATTTTGATGAGTTAAACGTACCAAGTACATCTAAAGAAGTATGTGAATTTCTTTCTCATGATTTATGTGAAGGTTATATTAAAGCTAGATTTTTGTTTTATTTGTTCTGGTGGGTTATTCTTCAACTGTTGTGGTTATCTCTATTATTGGTTGTTCAAATGGTTCAAATTTCAAAAGGTTTAACAACTTATGAATTTTCTCATAAACATAAACATTTAACCTCTGAGAATACATTTTCTTCTGTTCCTGCTGATGAATCTGTAAAACTTACTAATCATATAACTGATAATGAAATTGGTGATAATAGTGATAGTGACGTTGAAGAAATTCAGGCAAATATATCGGAATCTTTAGTCTCGAATGTTTCATATGAATTACTGGAAAACAAATTTGTCTCTGTTCCTTTATCACTACTTTCTAAGATATTAACCTCAAAAGTTAGTCGGATGGTTGGGATGGATCAAATGGTATTAATAACGAACGATTTCATGCAAAAAAAAAAACTGGAAAATGTAAATATTCAATACAATTATGGATTTAAGAGAAACTGGTTAGATTTTTTATTTCTTAGAAGAATTGGGGACAATTATTCCTTTAGAACTTTAACTGCATTATCAATTGAAGGTGAGGGAAATTTAAACGATAATTTAATTGATTATTATAGATTATATAAATTGCCGGAATCAGTATAATTTACTTCAACTAATCGGATAAAAAAATATAGAATAAAGGTAACCTATAGTTTACATGATCAACTCAAAATGTATATTTATTTACATTAAACATAATAGTCTAATTAAACTCAGTCTCTTCTTCATTAGCTTTCCACTTTTTCCATTCCTCCATAGTACGGACAACTTTATCATAATTATTTTGTAGTTCACTCAATTGATATTTAAGTATATTTATTTCCCTTTGTTTTACCTTTCCTATTCTTTTAGACCTAAAGGTATCATCACTCCCAAATGGTTCATCTTTAATATCATTTAATAAATTAATAAACTTTTTATTTAATTTTTGAAAGACATTTGACGTGTCTTCATAATTCAATTCATCTAACTGATCAACGTCAAGTAAAAATGTTTCGGAAATTGGACAATCACCATCACTGACTTTCAATTTCTCTAAGCAATCATATAATTTTTTGTTAAAACTGTACATTTGTAAAAACTTAGCTTGAATTTGTTCTTTTTCTGATAATAAATTCATTACGATCTCACTAGATAATAAATTATCTTCTTTGGTTATTATTTTGGACATCGGATTATAAGTGTTATTGCTTGATGCTGCTTTTTTCCTCTTTAGTTTTTCCACTAGTTCTTCTCTATCAAATTCTGCCTTACGTTTGTCTCTGTCAACATGATTCTTGTATGTCTCCCAACCATTTCGAATATCTCGTATTTTGCTTTCAACTCCTTTTCTTCTTTCATTTAGATCATTCACAGTGTATTTAAGCTTCAAATTTTCAAGTTCTAGTTCCCTTATACGTCTTTCACTTTTCGCCTTTGAAATTTCTGCTCGCCTTGCGAGATCTTTTGAATACTCCTTCTGTCGTATGGTCTCTTTTAAGAGATTTTCATTTGCCGTTTTCATTTTTCTTAATAATTCAATCTCAACAAATAATTGATTAAAAGTATCAACTATAATTCTATCGTTCTCATATATATCATCAGATGTTTGAGGTATCTTAACTGAGAAAAAATCAATCGTACTGTTTCCTTTTGATTGAAGCTTTTTGTTTATCAGAATGGATTCCTTAAGAATAATATTTTTCTGCAAATTTGTACACTGTCCTCTAACCTTAGTATATGGATCAAGATTTTCGTTATTCGCTGGTACCGTTTCCATGCCAATTTTATGATGGTTCACAGATTTCACTTCTTAGGGTTACTAATAGGTAAGTTTTAGATCAAGGAAAGAAGGGAAGATTTAAGACCCTTCTTTCGACAGATCATAACAATTCGCGGGACACAAAATAAATTTGGGATTGACCGCGCAAAATCAAGTATAATAAGTTACCTCGCGTCGATCGACCCAAAAAACATTTTTTTTGAGAAAAAAAAAGAGCTGAAGTAAAATGAAAGTAAAACTAAATGTAATAAGTACAGCACTTTCTGTTGAAGCCTTGTAATCCTTAATGTATTATCCATATTTAATATTCAGTAAAGTTAGTAGATAAATCGATATTAAATTAAACAACTATAAAATATAGAATAAACAACTAATAAACTATATGTGAATTATTAAAAGTGGAATCTTCGTTTCTTTTAATAATTCCCATTTCTTTACATTGGTTAGTGTGTAGATTAAACACTGCATCAAGATAACTCTTTCGGGATCGTTATCTTGATAAGAGAATGCCGTAGCAAAATACTTCCTAATGCCGTAGCGGAATACTTCCTAATTGACAATATTGAATTTGAACGAAATAGCTAAAATAAATTAATAATTAGAAATAATACGAAAGCGTTGAACATTTGATAATGATGAGTTTCAATTTTTTTTTTTTTTTCAATAATGCTTAAAATTATACATTCGATATAAATAGTTACTTAACTGGTCATCTTATAGCAACCTTCATTTTATATAATTGACAGTATTGAATTTGAACGAAATAGTTAAAATAAATTAGGAATTGGAAATAATAAAACAAAAGCGTTAAACATTTAATAATGATGAGTATTTTGAAATAAATACTAAAATCACGTGATTAATTATTAGTGATGGTAGGAATCTGTCCTCCAAATTTACTATTATTTACGACGGAATACTTGTAAGAGTATAACAAGCGCAAGTGGTTTAGTGGTAAAATTCAACGTTGCCATCGTTGAGCCCCTGGTTCGATTCCGGGCT
The DNA here is from genome assembly GCA_030560915.1 of Pichia sp. NRRL Y-12824. NCBI lineage: Eukaryota > Fungi > Ascomycota > Pichiomycetes > Pichiales > Pichiaceae > Pichia > Pichia sp. NRRL Y-12824. Next base: position 745 of record JAKTWG010000082.1, on the reverse strand, counting down.
TGCGCATAAATTTTTTTTATTGTAATTTAGATTTGTTGTATTTTCATTTCAGTTTTTGCTTTTTAAATAAATCTGCACGAACTAATTTGGAAGAAAGAATTTAAAAGTTGGGTCTAAAAAATTCGAATTGTTGGGACGGAACGTCCTAGCGACATTGACTAAAGCAAGATGATCTATGTAGACATAGTTGTAGTATTCATCTAGGTTATAAAAGAAGATACAACATGAATGTAGAAGTGCAGAAGAGAAGAAATTCTCTTCGTTTTATATAAATAGAACAGATTCCAAGTCTATGCGCGGCTGGTCTTAGATCGTAAAATCTGAAACCTTCCCGAGGTTTCTGCAATCAATCATAAGTTCTAAATTAGCATAATTGATGATAAGATCATCTCTATTCACAAGACGAATGTATGTATTCTTTCTTTCTTTTCAATCAATGATTCAATCAAAATAAATAAACAATTCAAAAAAATTTTTAATAATGATCGAACCCAGGATCGAACTGGGGACGTTATGCGTGTTAAGCATATGCCATAACCAACTAGACCATCCGACCACTTGTTGGATTTTGTAAATGATTAGTAACAGATTATTGATAATGTAAACGTGTCTGAAAATACTCTTTATTACGTCTGATCTGTGAAGCTGTACAAGACCCTATAAATAATTAGATACTACTATATAATAATCATGAAGGTTATTTGCCTTCCAGGGGATGCTCACCTACTCCCCGCACTGTTGCGCA
>JAKTWG010000081.1:0-40609 GCA_030560915.1 Pichia sp. NRRL Y-12824 | reverse complement strand
CAGTATTAGTACCAGTAGCAGTGTTAGTACCGGTAGCAGTGTTGGTATCAGTGTTGGTACCAGTAGCAGTGTTGGTATCAGTGTTGGTACCAGTAGCAGTATTAGTACCAGTAGCAGTGTTAGTACCGGTAGCAGTGTTGGTATCAGTGTTGGTACCAGTAGCAGTGTTGGTATCAGTGTTGGTACCAGTAGCAGTATTAGTACCTGTAGCAGTGTTGGTAGCAGTGTTGGTACCAGTAGCAGTGTTGGTAGCAGTATTAGTACCTGTAGCAGTATTAGTACCAGTAGCAGTGTTAGTACCGGTAGCAGTGTTGGTATCAGTGTTGGTACCAGTAGCAGTGTTAGTACCAGTAGCAGTGTTGGTACCAGTAGCAGTGTTGGTATCAGTGTTGGTACCAGTAGCAGTGTTCGTACCAGTAGCAGTGTTAGTACCAGTAGCAGTGTTGGTATCAGTGTTGGTACCAGTAGCAGTATTAGTACCTGTAGCAGTGTTGGTAGCAGTATTAGTACCTGTAGCAGTATTAGTACCAGTACCAGTGTTAGTACCAGTAGCAGTGTTGGTACCAGTGTTGGTACCAGTAGCAGTGTTGGTATCAGTGTTGGTACCTGTAGCAGTGTTAGTACCTGTAGCAGTGTTGGTATCAGTGTTGGTATCAGTGTTGGATGTAGATGGAACGTAAACAGTTACATACTCATATGGAGTAGTGGTGGATGGATTCCAAGAGAAACTGACACTAGAAGTAACAGAGGTAAAAGTACTTTCCCAGGTAATTGTGATTGCAAGTGTTGAGCTTGGTTCAGGATAAGCAACAGAAGTAACAAATTCAATAGTAGAGGTACCAGTGATTGAAGTGACTGTTTTGTAGTAACTTGTACTTGGTTTAGTAAGACCAGAAGAAATTTGTAATGCAGTACTCTCAAGAAAAGATGAACCGCATGCACCTTCTTCAATATCAGAAATAGAGTAAACCCAATTAGTCCAATCTTCATGTAAAATAATGCTTGGAGTTATGACTTCGATGTCCAGTTGAGATTGTAAAAGAGCGTTCACCAAAACAACTCTCATTGGATAGTATTGATTAGCATCAAAATGAACATATGCAGTGACATCATCATTAGTGGTAAAAATTAAAGCACCATTTTCAGAATTAAATGGAATTTTGTCGGGTTGACAACAATCAAATGCATAAGTGCTTCCAAACCAAACCATAGCACCAGCATCAACATTTTTAATTTTGAAAGCATAAAGACCACTTTCTTGTGCATAGAAATAACCTGTTAGTTGATTAATATAACCAGCACCTGCATTAATTTTGACAGTATCATAGATAGTTTGAAAACCAAGACCACCAAGAGAATAATTTGGATTGGAAATAGCATGTGCTGTACCAATAACGTTTTGTGTAGTATAACTGTTTGCGTAATACTTTGGATCATGTAAATTGAAGAGCAGCGGTGAGTAATCATAAAATGTTGCATGGAAACCATTGGTTTTTGAAACATATGGCATTTCAAATGAACAACCAGTACCAGCAGAGTTACCTGTTAAAGTATTATCCGCGCGTGTACTTGGAGTTGAGGTTGTGACTGTACCAGTAATACCTTGAATAACGAGATCAACGGCACTCCAACCATCTGGACCTGCTGATAAACTGGTTATAGTATATTTAGTTTCAATATTACCAACACTAGTGGTTGAATACGTAACAGATGGGCTTGGTAAGTAAAGATTTTCTTGAAAATAAGTAGATGTGCCCACAACAATTTCTGAGTAATCAGTAGAAGCAGTTTCAACGCCAATACTTAGACTAGTAGAGACAGAGACAGACATAGCACCAGTTTGTGTTGCACAAACATCAATATTAGATAGGTCAAAGTTGTAAACATTTTGAAAGTTGGTGATAATATTACCATTTGGATCGACGACTTCAAATTGCAATTGAGCGTTGTTTAGGACATTAACATAAACAACTCTCATTGGATAGTAAATACCAGCTTGAAGATAAACATAAGAAGAATGGCCATTATCATTTCTAACACCTAATAAAACATCATTATAAGTATCATCCATTGAGGTTTGGGAACAAGAATCAAAAGCACCTTCACCAAGCCAAATAAAACCACCATCGTTTACTTCATTAACGGTAACTCTGTAAATACCAGTTGTTTGAGCTGTAAAAAAAAAATGAAAAGAAGTGTTAGTATTTTGTTTTGAGAGTGAAATAGAAATTTTATGTGAAAATAAGTGAAGACTCATACATACGAACAAAATAACCCTTTAGTTCAATTAAGACATTAAACATATTAACGTTCAATAAACCATAAACCTGAGCAGCATTAAGATTATTGGTGAAATAAAAATTTGGTTCAGTGACTGAAGCAGCAGATGTAGAGAGTGAATTTGTTGAATAAAGACCTGCAACAAAATTATCATTTAACATTGGAAGATCGTTTAAAGCTGGATATTCATAAAAGTTTGCAGTAAAACCAGTTTCTTTTGCAGCATTATTTTTAAGAATAATTGACCCACCAACACCGTTGGCAGTTTTAGACCAGACATTACGTTGAGCTAATGTAGTATCTAGAAGTGATAAAAGAAGAGTTGTTGCCAAAAGCAACTTGGATAACATAATAAGTGACAAACTTGATTTGTTAATTCTTGAAGAAAAAAAAAACTAAATTAAAATAATTAAATCCAAGATTAATTAGTTGATCAGACAAGTAGAAAAAGTAAAGTTATGCGTCTACTTTTTATAATCGATTAATCTGTTGCTGATTTTCCTTGTTGGCCCAATTTTACATCAACTGACTGCATAATGCTGTTTGTTCAACCCCGCCACAAATAAACTTTAGGAAGTACTACTCGTAAAATAGTAAATAAACACACCCAAAGTTTAATGCTTTGTTGGAAAGGTAAACATTTTTTAATTAATTTTAAAGTAAACAAAGGGGTGTCTAACATACGTGTCCGCTCTGTTAAGATTGTTTACTTTTGAAAACACCGTAGAAATCGGTAAAATATACAAATTTAGTTAATTTCAAGTGAATAAGACAAAATAGGTAACTCAATTAGGTTAAGGTACGTCTTTAAGTTCTCGAATAGGCTGCCAAACTCTGAGCGATTTGTTTACTTTAGCGCCGATCTTAAATAATACCAATATTTTGGGTTGATGTGTAAGTCTGAAAATAGAATTAGCTTTGCTGACAAAAGGTCATTGAGAAATGGTGGAAGTCTCTATACCTACTTTTTTACTGTGTAACAGTTTAGTTTGACATTCCGATTAGATTAATAAAAGGTAGATATATAATACATCAATAATGTATTGAATCAATCCAATCAGGTAGTATAAATCCAGAATTACGGAGCAGAGATAGCGGCATAAATGAAGAGTGTCTTAGCCGAGAGAATCCTCATGCAGTAAACGCTACACTCTAAGTGTTTCGGAATAAAGCACGCAAAAGTTAATTTACATAGGCAAAGTTGAAAAAATTAAACCGTGCAGACATAAATATGTTTTTTCGAATTACTTCCTTAATACTTACCGAAGGAGAGTAAATAAAGATTCCTGGTTTTTATTTGCACATTTCCTGGAAAATCAATGTGATATTGTTTATCCAAAGCCAAGCATATTTATCTCGAAGATCTGCGCAGAAATGATCCCCAACCAATTAGGACGACCATAGTGGCAGCGTTAAAGTCCCGGCGTTGGCAACCGCGAGATCTGGCCGAATCGGGAAAGGTCTGCTAGGCTACTAGCACTCCCGATTCGGCGTTAAGAAGGTACTATACGAGGTATTATTCCATGTCAGGAAGGGCCGAAAATTTATAGATCCGGCTGTTGTTCCTGAAGCATTTTGCATTTTCGAATATTCTCGAGACAAGCTCTTGGATAGCTATCAATACAACTACTCTAGTTAAATGTTATTCTTTAGAAGTCACCAGATTTCAATTTTGTTCATCACATTAAAGATTTCAATGAAGTTATACAAAAAAAAAGTTTCAAAATAAAGTGTGGAAGCTAAATCTGTATAACTGATGACAGTGTTTTTGTGCATGCACACCCCCTCTCTTGACGTAATTTTTTCTGCAGCTTTTTTTTTATTAAACAAACATTAGAACTGCTATAAAATTTTAGAAGTAACGTGGCAACATGTATGCTCATGTGGTGTCAACCTTTCCCAAACACTAACAATTGCAATAGGGCTTTATAACTTCGTGCAAAATATGCACATGAGTTTTTTTCATTTTCATCCTTTTTCTAAGCTTTGGGCATCATAGCTCAATTTATCTTATATTCTTGCGTAAAAATATCTACTTGACTTGTCGTAACGCCTTTGATTCCCAATACTAATATTAAACACATATATACATGTAAAGTTAAAGTAAAACCCATTCATATGGTATTCATGAAATGATACTGGATAATTGAAAGGCTGTGCCAGATTTGGTCAAATTGGAGGAAAAAGAAAGTACTACTGTGACCTGCGGGCCAGCTGTGGTTTTATTTATCGGTAAAACCAAAATACATAGTATTGGTATTACTCGAATAAACTATTGGCACAGCTTGTAAAAATATTTGTGACATTGGTCACCAAAATATTGGATAGTCATGAAAGAAAAATTGGTATGTCATAGGAAAGATACTTGGCATACAAAGCTTAATAAAATTGATAAACCGGCAGGGAAACACATGTGTTAAATCACGAGGGAAAATTAACATTTTCTTTAGCACTGGGTTAATTTTCGGTGTTAGTCTGTCGTTCAGAAACTAAGTGGCAAATTCGGCGAAATAAACTAACTTTCTTCAAAAACTAGTGGAAGCAAGGTGATGAACCGGAGGTCATAATTTAGTCTGATTACTGGAATTATTCGATAAATTTCCAGTAGAAAATGCTCTCTCTTTATTTAACGCTCAACAAAACCAAAAAACTGACTTTCCTATGTATATATCTATATATCTTGTTTAGGTACAAATTTTCATTCTAATCAATGATTTAATGAACCATACTGGAAGGAGATAAATGACTTGAACCCACTTGAGCTATAGAATCTTGATTGAAAACAAAGAAAGCATTCTTAACTAAATAGAATAACTGAATTACATAAATGAGAATTTAGCAAGATTACTTTTAGCAAAAGAGAAACTTAAGAAGTGAACTCACTTAACAGTACATAAGTGCAAAGGTGATGGTTGGACATCTGTGATGTCAATGAAATAGTCAGTGAAAAATAAATTGTTTGAGTGCTGTGATGGGTAGATGGGAACTAGACAAGTGTAGTTCAAGTTCAAGTTTAAGAAGGGCATCAAGATATAAATGATTTTCGGATAATTTATAGTAGGTGCTGAGACGTAATGTACCAATATTGGACGACACACTCGGAAAATTCCTTACAACCACCACAATGAACTTTTTGGCTCATAACATCTAACATATTCTGGAAAAGCCACTAAACATGGTATTCATCAAGGTTATAAAAAGAAATAATATAAGAGAAGATACCATATGAATGTGAAGATGTGGACGAGAAGAAACTCTTTTCCTTTTATGCATGCAGAACAGATCTCAGGGTCTGATAGCATGAAACTTGTGACCTTCCAAAATTTTCTACAAAACTGTTCCTGATTGATCGCCTCTAATCACAGCAAACCAAATAAACAACATGAGAATTAATAAATGTAAATCTCTATTCTTTCACATTCCTTCAAATTGGTTAATGGTAAACTATGTTGATATGAGAAAATTGGACTTTAAGCATTAGGAAGATTTCATCAAGGCATTTTTTCATCAAGAAACTTTGATACAGAGGAATGGTAATTTTCTATAAAAAATAAACATTCCACTTTTAATAATTTTTCCAAACTTTTATTTTGTTTCTTATAGTTGATTTCATAGTTGATTTCTTTATTATCAACTTATCTCCCATTAAATATGTGTTCAAGTCTGATAATTCTATTTGTAGAATCCATGTTTAATAGATATTTTGTTACTTTTCAAAATAAATAAAATACTTTACATACAAAATTATAACGTAGAAAATGATTGAAGAGGAATTCACTTACTTTTAATCATTTCCGTAAATAACTAGTGAAGGTGAGATGGTTGGTCAGATTACAAGTCATCGGTCATAGCAGGATATGTTGTGAAAACCAATATATTCACACAACATGTATTTGCCCTACGCATATCGCAAAGCCTCATAACTGAAATTGTCGAAGCCTTGTAATCCTTAATGTATTATCCATATTCAATATTCAGTAGAGTTAATAGATAATTCGATATTAAATTAAACAACTCTAAAATATAGTATAAACAACTAATAAACTATATGAGAATTATTAAAAGTGGAATCTTCGTTCCTTTTAGTAATTCCCATTTCTTAACATTGGTTAGTGTGTAAGTTAAACACTGTATCAAGATAACTCTTTCGGGATCGTTATCATGATAAGGGAATGCCGTAGAGAATACTTCCTGATGCCGAAGGTCCAATCTTATCATATCAACAAATCGATCTCAACAGTTTCTATAAGTGAAGCAAATTAATTAGATTTGTGGGTAATATTGTGGCAGCACCTGATCTCCCAATTCAGTACACTCGGGCGCAAAATATAAAAGAAGATATGTAGTTTATAAAGATTTTAATGCCTTGTTTCTTTGTAACTTAGTTGTTTGGTCTAGTGGTTACGACGTCCCCTTCACACGGGGAAGGTCGCGAGTTCGAACCTCGCATCGACTAAAATTGCAATGTTTTTTTATTTTACATATTAAACCATGCATTTCCATTACTAAATGTATTCTATAAGTTGGCTTTTTTTTTTACAAACTAATGACATCCAAATGATTGGAAACAAAAAATACAGCCACTTTTTAGAAACCTTGAATATTCCATGCATTACTTCCACAACTACTCAACCATTCCTACAATCAAAAGTCAGTTTCAAGGAGCGATAGATAAGCTGAACTCACAAAAATAATTTTGTTGACTGGTAAATGCAGCCTTCGGTCGACAATAAAAAGCCAACTTTTTTCTTTCTTTACCCTCCCAACAAAACATTGCAAATTCAATTAACTGATCTATAACATACGCAATGTGCATGAGACCAACACATATTTCTTCTCCTCCAGCTAACCAATTGGTTGGCGTCAACGAATCCCATGACAACGATGTTTTGCCTGCATACAATGAGATTATTATGGACGAAAAGGAGTTCATGAACTTAGATGAAAAGTGCACCATTGAAAAGGCGTACATTGATTACGATGAAGATATCAAGGAAAAGAAGGACGAATCCGAGTGGTTGTTACCTAACGAAAAGGAGGAAGCTGTTGCTCAACCAACTATCATTTTGAATAGAGGTACAACTCTAGTTAAATACGCTGCTCTTGTGTACGCTATTGTGTTTATGGTTGGGTACTTTGCAATATATGGAAAACAAGGTTGTTCAATGTAACTTTATGTACTCTTCTATAGAAACTAAAAATGATTTTATTATAGAATTACTTTTATCACAAGAAGGCAATAACTTTTGGCTCCTTCAAAATCAATCAAAATCAATTTTTATTAGTATTAAACAACCCCAAAAAAAGGATATTAGAAATGGCTATATTTAACACATTATCTTTTGGCAAAGTTCTCAATAAATTGAATTAAGTAATGAATTTCCGTATTATCATGGAATCGAGATTCCAATATATCCAAGTTCAGAAAAAGATTATAATTTGCGGTTATTATATACATTAAAGTTCAGTCAGATTATAAAAATTATTGATCTTAGCAAACAAATATAAAACTACCTCTGATTTTTGATAGATTCCTTTAATCTTTTGATAAAAGATTGCTATGGAATAAACTTCGAACAGAAAACTGAATATAGTACATTATTAAAGGGGTTGGATCAAGTAGAAGTTTATCACCTACAAAAAATGATAGAAAGAAAAAAAATTTAAATGTCATTAAAAATAATACATGTATTAATTTAATCTTATCGGGCCTGCAAATTACATTTTTGTATAATCAGCAAAAGTTCAACTGCTACCTAATCATTTTGTTCAGGTTCATTACCTTGTTTGACCTCTTGTTTGACCTCACCAGTTTTTTTCTTTGATTTCATTAATTTCATCAACTTCCATGTTGTTTAAAATAGCAACAGTTTCAGATTTTTAGGAACCATTAATATCATCTAAATCATTCTTAATCTTTAACTAAGACGCTGAAAAGTTGCGATAACGTTTTGAGGCATAGTTCCATAATCCGCCATATTTTGGAAAACAAATAAAACTTCATCAATAGTAATTTGGCAGGAGGCCTGAAAATGGGAACTTGTATCATGCAGGCAATTCTCCTATGCAGCTTAAATCAACTAAGTGAGTTGATATTCCTTTATGGAAAAACAAGTAACACTGGATATTAGTCCTTCTTTTGAAATCGCAATATTTATACATTTAAAGTAATGCGTGTTGTATCGGTGAATCAACGCAGATATCGTGTTCGGACCATTCGTCATTAATCTGAATATTCTTAGAACTATCTAGGGTATTTACTCCAGTCCAAATGTTATTAGGTGAATCTTTATGACAAAACTGTCCTTTGAATTTAAGTTTATTATCACCACTATCGCTATCTTCACTAACAAAGACCCTACTCGCTTGTAACCCATGTTGTACAATAACATCGTTAGCATCATCTTTTGAATGATAGATGATACTTGAACTATTTATTCCAAACAAACTATCATCAAAGATAAAATATTTGGAACTATCACTGTCTAATAAGGCAGTATGTAATTTCAGTTGTCCCATGGTACTATGCCAATTAGTCAAGTTTGAAATATGCCCCCATTCATTTCCTATACCACTTACACTATTCAGATTAATTGAACTCAATTTAAATAAAAGGTCATAAAAATATATCAAAACCTGTACTGACATCAAAAAAGTTCCTTCTACCATTAATGCCACACTAGCGAGAGCCACTGAACATGATTTTCCGGTAAGAGCTGAAATTGCTGGATTAAATGATAAAATTGAACAATCTTGGTAATATCCATATTTACCAAAATAACCCGCAATACCTAATCCAACTGTTCCCAATAATACTGATAAAGAAGTTTCTTTATTGCTGGAGTGTGTGGTGTCTGTGGTGTTGAAAAGGAAGTTCACAGCTTCATCGTAACTGATATATTGCTGAATGTCAGCAACGTTCGGCATTTTGTTCAGTTGAAGTTAATTTTCTATAACAAGTGATATAAAACGAAACTTCTGGTTTTCTCACCCCATTAATTTTCTTTGGATAAAAATGATTTGTTCCCCACGAGAATTAACTTTCCTGGTAAAACTATTGATAATTTCCGCGATAGAATTGGAAATTTCCCACTAACATTTCGTTTTTGGTTGGTGGGAAAAGGGGAAAGCTTATAAAAGATGACACTTTTCCTGCGAAAGTTGGGATTTATTTATTAGAAATGGAAAGTCTTTATCTAATGATAACAAACCATTTCGAAACGTAAACTTCACATAAAAATCCCCCAAAATGTAAAGGTCTGGAAAATCAAACAAAGACCTATTTTCGGCTAATTTAAGCGCGTACCTATTCGGTTACCGCAAAAGCTGCCAAATGCGGTAACTTAGCCGAGATACAATATAATAGTTATCTAATTAGTTTTTAAATCAAGCAATGCCCGTGTAGCGTAATGGTTAACGCGTTTGACTTCTAATCAAAAGATTCTGGGTTCGACTCCCAGCATGGGTGCAGGCATTAGCTTAATTTTTTGCTAATTTTTTGCTTTATGTTTATTTTGCACTTACCCGGCGTAAAATTCGCGCTTTTTTACTTTTAGCTCTATTCATTACTGAAAGTTGTTGAAGATAATAGTATTGCAGATGATGATAGTTCAAAGAATGAATTGGTGACTGAATAAGATAAAAGGATTTTTAATACATCAAGATGATGAAGTTATGGAGCAGACCTATAATAGCCAACAGAACGTTATTTACACGTAATTTTGCCACTGAGGCCAATGAACCTGTTAGAAGCACACTTAAAGCATCAGATTCAAGGAAGACATTCTTAATTGATATGTATACCCATCTTTGGCGTGAAAATTCCATTGTTTTATTAGCACACCATAACAATTTATTGTCTACTGAAAATGAAACCATTCGTAAACAACTGAAGAAGATTGATGAAAAGAATAAAACTAATAAACTTGAATTTAGAAAACTTAAAGGTTCATTATTTAAATATTTCTTACGTGCATCAACCCATGCAGATCCTGCAAGTAAAGCAGCAAGTAGAATGATTAAACGTCATAATATCAAACATCCATTAGAAAATTTACTTAAAGGTCCAACCGCTGCAATTATAATTAAAGATTTAGATCCAAAATTAGTTAAAGAAGTTACTAAAGTTTTAGCAGCTCAAAAAGATAGACTTTTTGTTTTAGGTGGTAAAGTCGGTGATGAATACATGACTTTAGAAAATCTTGAAACTTTTAAGAACTTGAAATCATTACCTGAATTAAGAGCAGAATTGGTTGGTTTATTAACAATGGCATCTGGTGGTGGTGTTGTTAGAACTTTAGAAAGCGCAACCAATTCATTAGCGATGACATTAGAAAGTCGTAAAAACGAACTTGAAAAGGCTGAAACATCAGAAGAAAAATAACTATTTTTATAAATTACATTCGTATAAAATCTTGTAAATAATCAAAATTATTTTATTTCTCTTACTTCAACATGAATCGATTCGAGGTTGAAAAATTAAAATTTTTTTATGAATTTTTCAATTTTAACTTTAATTTCTTCTTTCATTAAATGTCTTTTCTATTTTTTCATAGTTATTCATATAATCATCAAATCAACAGATCATGTCTGAACAAATTACCGATTTAAATGCAGCTGAAGTTTCAGCTGCTTCAACTATTTCAACGATTTCCAAAAGAAAACAATACAGACTTGCCAAACAAGATGAAAGAAAGACTAAACAAGTAAAGATCGATGATTCAGCAACCCTTGAAAAGGCATTACCTAAAAAAAGATATTACAGACAAAGAGCTCATTCAAATCCATTTTCTGACCATAAACTTGATTATCCAACATCTCCAGATGATATGGATTGGAGTAAACTTTATCCAGATGAAGGAACTGAAGATTCTAGAAAAGTGAGTATTGCAGATATTGGATGTGGATATGGTGGATTGCTTGTTTCATTAGCTGAAGAATTTCCTGATCGTAGAATATTAGGTATGGAAATTAGAGTACAAGTTACTGAATATGTTGAGGAAAGGATAAGGGCATTGAGAGAAGCTAATGTTGGAAAATTTAATAATTGTGCAGTTATACGTGCTAACTCTATGAAATTTTTACCCAATTTTTTCAAACGTGGACAATTAGAAAAAATGTTTTTCTGTTTCCCAGATCCACATTTTAAACAACGTAAACATAAAGCTAGAATTATTACCAATACATTACTTTCTGAATATGCATATGTTTTAAAAGAAGGTGGTATATTATATACGATTACTGATGTTTTAGATTTACATGAATGGATGAAGAAACATTTAGATGAACATCCAATGTTTGAAAGATTATTACAAACTGAAGAAGCTAGTGATAGATGTGTTGAAATTATGACTAATGCAACTGAAGAAGGTAAGAAAGTTTCACGTAATAATGGTAGTAAATATATCGCATGCTATAGAAGATTACCTAATCCAGAACTTTAAATACAGAGAGAAACAGATATATAAATTTATAAATTAAGTAACCCAACTTTTAAAACTTCTAATACTTTTTGAATCATCAGTTTTGAATTTATGAATAGATTTTAAACTAGGGACTTCAACATTCGGGAGGTTATCCAGTGGTGGTAACAGTGGGTTTATAATTGAAACACTCTCTAAATCTGGTGTGAATGAAGATGAAGATTGTGCAGTTATACTTGGATGTCTTGATGATGAAGCCTGAGAAGATTTTCCATCATCAAATAACGATTCTAATTCTTCTAATGAAATTCCTTTTGTTTCGGGATATATAAAATAGACGACAGTCATTGATGTAAAACAAGAAATTGAATGAATTAAATATAATCTCCATGTAATAGACTCTAATAAAATCGGTGCCATTTGACCCACAATAAAATTACAAATCCAATTAGTTGCAGTTGCTAACGATGAACCACTTGATCTTGCCTTATTTGGTAATACTTCAGGACCGATCAACCAACCTATTGGACCCCATGATATACCAAACATTGAATTGTATATGGCGACAAAAATAACCACCAATAATGATTGTTTTAACATTGAAGTAAGAGAAATCATGATAAGTGCTAATCCCATGCACAATCCACCAAAAATCAATAATGGACGCCTCCCCCAAGTTTCTGAAAGTTTCCAAGGTATTAATGTAGATAATAAATAAATGATTGAATTTATACCTGTCATTTTAAGTGCATCTCTACCCTCCCATCCTGCACTTTCGAAAACCAACGGTGCATAATACGAAATCACATTAATACCATTAAATTGTGCAAACATCTGAGCAGAACATGCAATAAAAATACGACGTGGATATGATTGGATAGTTTTAATAAAACTTAATTTTCCTTGCAATCTACCCATTAACACATTTTCTTTAATATTCCTAAACTCTTGAATGGCGTCTGGATGATGGACTTCACCATCTGTAAATAAATCAGCAATAACCACTAATCCTTCTTCATCATGATTATGCTCTAACAACCAACGAGGACTTTCCACTAATATATAAGATCCAAAAAATAAAATCAATCCAAACAGAACTTGAGATGCTAATGGAATCCTAAACGATTTGTTATTGTCAATAAAACTGCAAAAATAATCAAGCCAAATAGATGATGAATAACCAAGAATGTTTCCTGTAAACTGAACACATCCTAAAAATCCACGTTGTTCAGGACTTGAAATTTCAATCATGTACGTTGGAGCTGTGCCACTTAAAAATCCGACACCCAGACCAGAAATGAACCTTCCAGTACCCAAAACCCATAAATTTGTAGAAATTGTTTGAACCAAACCACCAATTGAAAACAAAAATGACCCTAATCGTGTAGTTTTCCGACGTCCAAGTTTATCAGCAACCAGTGTTAATGAAAGTGATGTGACAAGTGCACCAATTTCAAGAATGGCAACAACAGTACCGATTTGAGTTGATGTTGGATTGTTGAATTCTTCCTTAAAATAAGGATTTACAATGATCGAACTAAAATAACCTTGGTCGTATCCGAAAAGAAACACACAAATGGAGACAAATACAGACGTGAATATGAGAAGTGGACGGCCAATAAGAATAGATTGCGGGATATCAAAAGCACTGATGTCGTTCATGTGAGATGCAAAAGTTGCGTCATTAGTGACTGCGTTATTAATATTCATTGTTTATTGGTTGTCAGGGAAAACAAAAGACAAACAATTCCAAAGAACCCCACAACAGAAGAAAAAGAACAGCAACAGCAAACGCAAAAGGAAAAAAGAAAACCAAGCCCAGCCCAACGCAGTCCGGCCCGTGCAATTCTTTCTCACAAGAGACGAGCCTCAATTGTTTTTCGTTTCCACCGTGTACACTACGCCGTTACAAGGCGAATCGCCGTTGTTTGAGTTGTTGTTTGTGTGTGCGTTCGGGGTGGCCGTGACGCTGACCACGGTGATGCCCAGACATGCCAGCACGCCGTGGATAAGTCCAGCATTGAACTCGATGTAGGGGCCTGCCCTAGCGACGGTGGCATCATTTTCAGATTCGCCGCCTTGGACTCCGCCTTGGCTTTCAGATTCAGATTCGAAATATCGACAATTGGCATAGCATATAGGTCTGTTATCGACAAGAACAAATGTTCCGACATGGTTTGTACGTAAATTGTCCATCTGTTTACCAAACATATTCTTCCAGACATCCCTGCATATAAACTTCATTGCTTCTAGTGGATTATCTATTAATGCCGTATTTGACATGTTTGAGATGGCATATGAACTAGATGATGGATCAAGAAGAAGAGTTTGTGTAGATTTATATCCAACATTGTACCCGAGCTTGTTGATATAAGCCAATGTGGACGGCGAGTTGACTGTATTTGTGTTAACTAAGTAGTTCGTGGAGGTGCTGGGGGTTGAAGATTTGATTGCATGGGCAATAGTCTCATTAAGAAGATATTGCAAAGATGAGAAACTAACACTAGGTGCGGTGGTTGCATCCGACATTGTTGTATAAAAGCAAGGGCAGGAACAAAACTAACAGAGGATTTGCAATGAAATGCAAAGCAAAACAAACTATGGAAAAGAAATGGAAAATTGCTGAGCTTTTTCTTGTTGTGCGGGAAATGAATTTTGTTTTTTTTCTTGAGATTTCGATTTCACTTTTGTGGCTTGTAGAGACCGGACGGGATAGGTTAGGAAGAAGTAAGTGGAAGTGGAAGTGGAAGTGGAAGGACATAACACGACAATGGATAGCACAGATACACCTACGTTAAGTGTTGAGACGAGTCCGATGAGATCCGGGGTGGCTGGTAGAAAGAGATTGGCCCCACCGCCACCGCCCGCACACCTATCTGAATTCTTATCATATGTGAACGGAGGGGCCGAAAGTAAACAAGAGACTGAGATTGAGGCCAGTGAAGTTGGAGATCGTGTTGAGAGTGGTGGATTGGACAAGGTTGAAGAGGATTTGAAGAAGAAATTGGTAAAGAAAAAACGCAGCACTGTAGGCAGCAGTCATAGCAACAGCAGTCATAGCAGCTATGCATGGTCAATTGGATCTGAAGTTTCCATGACACCAACCACCCTTGATTTAGAAGTATTAGTGACGAAGAAAGATGTAAAGGAAAGTGTTGATCGCTTTGGAGAATTAAAAGAAGCATGTGATGAGCTTAGTGACAGTCTTCGAACAGTTTCTGAAAGTTTTGGTAAATTTGGTGATATCATGGAAAAAATTGCCAAAAGTAAGGGAAGTGGAGAATATGGGGAATTACTTAGTGGGTTTAGCAGTTATCAGTACCTTGTGAGCAATCAACATCGATATCTTGGAGCGATAATTAAACGAGATTTCTCAGATGTTTTGGGTGGTATTAAAGAACGATATGAAGATGAAAGCAAAATAAGGCGTGATAAGTTTGAACAAGAGTATAAACGATTGATGCAGGAGTTGAAGGCGACAGAGAAAGTAGAGAGCAAGTTACGTCGACGTCGGATTCGGAATCTGGTGGCTTATAAGAATAACTTGCATAGTTTGAGCAGCAAGGTGGATGATATCGACCGTGTATATCATGATTATTACGTGGATTCGTTTGACATGCTGGAGAAGACTCATGGAGAAGTGTTAGAGGGTGTTCGTGGGGTATTACTGCAAGAGTCAGTAGTGTTCGGCAAATTGGCCGAAAAGACAAAGGTCGGTAACGGTCTTGATGGATTGATAAAAACAGATGAAGACGTTGAGGGTTTTGAAAATGTTGAAGAAACTGACGATGTTGAAGATGTTGACGATGTTGAAGAGGGTGTTAAAGATATCGGAGAGGTTGTAGAAAATGTCCAGCAGTTGTCTGTTCAAGACAACCAAGCTGAGACGACTGAATCAAATGATAATTACTGAGTACATTTCTATATAAACAACTATATCATAAAAATAGTAGGCATATTCTATTGCTCTGCAAAGTCTTTACTAAGAAGCTGGTCGTTGACGGCCCGTTGCCACAGCACGTTCTGGTCAGTGATGTCGTCAATGTTCCGATTGTCTTTGTAATAAGCGTGGTTCACTCGTAGCACGTGACCTGGAGCAATTGTCCATCCGTCTAAGTTATCGACTGCCAAGACGGTGCTGTGCCAATCTTCAAAGGTAACCCAGGCGTAGCCTCTAGAAACTCCAGTGTCTCTGTCCCTTGCCAGGACGACGGCGGTAGGAACACCGAACTGAGACAGCATAATGAGCAAGTCGTGTTCGTTAAGACCTGGCGGCAGACGCCCAACGTACACGGTGTTTGTGTCGGCATGGTCCCTGTGCCAAGACGCTGTGGCGGCCACGCCCTGCTGCAGCTCAAGCGTGTTGAGACGGGCGACGGACATGGCCAGAAGCCAACCCAGAAGCCGACCCAGAAACCAACCCAGAAACACACCCAGAAGCAAACACCTGCCCCATTGGGCCAAAAGAAGAAAATTCATGCTGGCGGTTTCGTCGTTTTCTCTTTTCGTGCTCAGCGCAGGAGCGGGGAAGAAGAGGTGTTGTTTTACGTTGTTTTACGTTGGGAGAGTCTGGGTGGTTGTTCTGGTCGAATTCAGACTGGTTCTTCTGGGGTAATCTGTGGTAATCACTGCTCTGCACACACACACAATGGTCGCTATATCACCTGCTATCAAGGAACTCAGATTTCTTCTTCCTCAGTCTGCATCCGCTTTCAAGACCTTTGTTCTTGGCGCCTACCCATCCATCAAGGCACAACATCCACACCTTCCCGTCCTCATCAGAGAATGCCAAGGTATACAACCTACCGTTGTCGTCAGGCTCGACAAGGGTGTCGAAGTCAAGAAACACGTCGCAAACTTTTCCGACGCTGAAATCAAGACATTCCTTCAAAACCCATAGATAGACCCAAAGACATGAAAAGGGCTGTATAATCTCATATAAAATCAAATTCCTAGTGAAATTCCTAGAGTTAATTTATATACATACTATAATTATTATCTTATTTATTTACAAAAAAAAAACGTGTACATACTGTATTTATTTGTTTATTTATTTATTTACATGCTTGGCCTTCTTAGACTTAATAACAACCCTATTAGAAGTGGCTTGTTTACGTGCAAGTTCTACACCTTTCATAGCTTCTTCTTCTCTAGCTGCACGAACTTTGTTGTTTTGTTGCATTTCTTTCCATGTTTCATTAAAATTATCAAACATACCCTTTTGTGGATTCTTTGCTAATTGTTCCTGTGTAGGTAATGGATACATACCAACTTTATTTCTAAATGCTGCATTTCTAAGTAATTGAGACTGAACAATCGAACATAAACCATTGGCACCAAAATAAACCATAACTGCTGCACTCATATTCCATGTAAATGCAATAGATGCAAATGGTAAAACCATAAAAACTTTTTTCATATTACCTCCAAATTGTGCATTACCTGTATCACCACCATATTTAAATGCAATCGAATATAAAGCTGCGGAAATTAATTGTAATCCAATATATGGATCTGGATTTACCAAATTTTCAAACCATAATGTACCTTGAGTACTTAAACCTTCAACAGGTAAACTTGCCATTTCTCTAATACCAAAGAAAGAACCAACAGAATAAACCATTTGTGTAGCTGGTGATAAAAACATTCTTGAATATTTAACACCATGTTTTTTATTCAACAAACTTAATTCCATTTGTTTTCTTTGTTGTAATGCACGATCTCCAGTAGTCATCGCTTGTGTCATTTCTTTTCTTAATTTCTTAGTCTGAGGCATAATACTTTGAGATCTAGCCATAGTATCACTTGATTTCATAAATAATGGGAATAATAAAACTCTAAATCCAACGGTAGTAATCGCAATAGTCGCCCACCATGGCAAACCACCAAAGACATGAACGTATTCAAGAACTTGTTGAATTATGTCACTAGGCCACCATCCATCGACTAAACCAACGGATTTCAAATATCCTAATTGATCAGAAGTTAAAGTGGTATTATGTAACAAGTCTTGTTTCGCAAGCAAATCTTCATCAAAACCTAAACTGTTTTCAATTTGACGCTCTTCAGTATCAATAATCTTTTCAATATTATGCAAGATTTGTGAGGTTTTGGACTCACCAGCAGAATCTGTAGAATTGAATCTGACGGCAGCAAATGCAGGAATAGCGGGACGAACAGCAGTACGAACAGCAGTACGACGGGTTGCAGCACGCAGACCAACACGTAACACGCTCTTTCTCAATGCAAACATGGCTAGTATCTAGTGGTTTCCCTTCTCCTTCCGTCTCTCTCTCTCTCTCTCTCTCTCTCTCTCTTCCTTCAACCATCGTGTACCCACCATAACCAGCTCTTCACTCTATTTTCATTTCACTCGTTTTTCGTCGTCGACGGTCCGCACCACGACACGGTTTTTGTCACAAGAGTGGACTGTTTCTTTGATATAAGTTATGAAAGTGCATAGCTGTATACGGGATCATCCCTCTCTGAATTCTTTTTACTCATTCCATCGACATGTTCCGTCGTTCTCTGGTCCGTTTGGCATCTCTCAAACCCTTGAACACTTCATCCCGCTGCTTTGATAGCCTCAGATCCGCTTCATTGGCCCTTAAAGAAGGTACCCCGGATTCTCGTCGACAACACTTTGACAACCTAATTACACAACTCAACAAAGATTATGATACATCGTTAGATTCCGCTTCTGTTACTGACATTCAGGATGTAATTACACACTTGTTAGCCATGCCTGGTACTGATCATCGATATTTCATGAAAAAATTAGAATCTGAATCGTCTTGGATTTCAGTATATGCACTATTAAATGACAATAAATGGTTAGATGCAATTGCATATGTCAAGAAACATGCAGAATCTGTCCCTAATGAAACAATCAAGTATTTATCTGATGGTTTACTTCAGAATAACTATCCTTATCCGTTTCTTGATTTGTTTGAATGGGGATTTAAAACACAGAATTTCATAATACCCCAAGAATCTTTAGGATTATTCATTAATAAATGTATTGATTTAAAACAAGATCATCTTCTTGCTAAATTTTTTGAGAAATATATTTTATATACAGGACCTACAGAAATAGTAAAGTCGGAAGTGTTGAAAATAGATGACGAAATGCTTGAAAAAATGATCCAAATGTTTGAATCGTGTGCAAACATCAAAGCATACTCAAAATGTGTAGGTTATTATATCACACGTATGAACAAAGATCCGACAAAGATACTCAAACGGAATAATT
This sequence comes from Pichia sp. NRRL Y-12824, assembly GCA_030560915.1. Lineage (NCBI taxonomy): Eukaryota > Fungi > Ascomycota > Pichiomycetes > Pichiales > Pichiaceae > Pichia > Pichia sp. NRRL Y-12824. The sequence continues at coordinate 21,655 of JAKTWG010000081.1, read as the reverse complement.
GGAGATTCTTATCCAGATTGACGAAATTGAACATGTATGTTGACAAACTAGGTCCCTATAACGTTCTTGAAAATGGAATGTTTCACAAGTTCGGTATTATTCAAAATAGAAAATTTAAATTGAATGAACATTTACAACATTTTACAAACGCACTAACAAAAAATTACAATGATAAAGAATTAAAGTTAGAAGAATGCATACTGTTAATTGAGTTCATGCACGGCTTTCATGTCCAACATTATAAAGAAGAATATAGTAAATCTCTGAACCCAGATATTCAGATGGCAAGGATATACAGAAGTGTGATCAGGAAAACCGCAGAACCAGACCCAATCATCCTTAAAAATTACAATGAAATAATCGCCATGGCAAAAGATAAGACCTGCACACACATGAAAGACGGACTTCCAAGACGCAAGACTCGTAATCAGCGATTCTCTCAAGAATCAGAACAACCTCATCTTCGGTTTAAACCCCGGTCGTTGGAAATCATGCTTCGTGTATTGAACAACCGAATCAAGCAAGAACCAGTGGAGGGTATGGATTTGGAGCGTGTCAAAGAGCAAATCATCATCGCTGTCCTTCTCTTCCAGGCCATGGTGCAGAGTCGGCACATGGAACCTACTGTGCCGTGTATCGATGCCCTTATAGAAATTGTGAAGATGCACCCGGCCACTGCAGGCCAAGTCGATGCTCTCCGGGACATCCACAAGCATCTCAGAAAGCCCACCAGAAGTGTATAAAACCTCTGTAACTCCCAGCAAAACTCCCCAAACCGTTCTGAAAGTCGACGGTATTTCTTTTTAAGCCGCCAACATGAATCCGCGTGTGTAAATTACCGCATTCGGCACCGCCTGATTTCTTTCTCTCTCCAGAGCATTGGTTCTATCTGTTGTGGGTTTCCTTTTTCATTTTCCTTTTCCTTTTCTGTTTCTTCCTTCTTTCCTTTCTTTCTTTTTACTTTATTTTTCAGACTGGTGTATCTCTTCTTTTTTTATCAGCGGTTCACCATGATCAAAATTCTCGTCATTAACCCAAACTCCACGGAGGCCATGACCCGGTCACTGGAGGAAGAGATCAACACTCTCAATCTGCCACACGACACAGAAATTGCATACTATACCGGCCCAACAACAACAACGCCGCCTGCTCCCGCATCTATTAACAACGAGCAAGAAGGACGTCTATCTGCTGATGCATGTCTTCAGGATTTTAAAAATAACGGAAAATACTTGGATGATTATGATGGATACCTTGTTGCATGTTACAGTGATCATCCATTAGTTAGAGACTTGCCGAGGTTATTACCACCAGGTCGTATCGTAATGGGAATCTTTCAATCTTCTATGCTGTATGCTTTACAATATACGACCTCTCATTGCAAAGCAGCTATTTTAACGTCATCAAATAGTTGGGAATCCCTTCTGAACACGGCAATTATGAATTTCTGTGGCACGGATACCGTCTTTCCGTCTGGAAAATTCTCTCCCACATTAGCATCTGGTGTTCCTGTTTTAGATTTGCACGAGAAAGAAAATTATCCGATTCTTCAAAATAAGATAGAACAATTAAAAAATCAAAATGTTGGAATTATCTTGTTAGGATGTGCTGGATTGAGTTGTTTACATAGTAAAATGAAATCAGATTATCCAACCATCAAGTTTGTGGATTCTGTCAAAGTTGGAATTAGATTACTCATAACGCACATCGAAATAGGAAATGTGTAACATGTATATATACTCAGAAATAGTTTCTTTCTTTCTTAGATGGTTAATTAATTAATTAATTACTTAATTAATTACTCAATTAATTTGTTACATATTATTACTTATCCTTGCTTGAGTTTCATTAACAGTGCAATTAAATCCTTTTCAAGGTCCTCCTTGTCTGTTTTGTCAATAATGATAGGTAAATCTTTCAACTTCGTTAACAGACTTCTAAACTGATCCATATCAGTAATAAGGGATTTTTCGTCTTCACTTTCACGCATCAATTCTTCTTCCAGTTCAGCACTTAGGCTTCTACTCCTTCGTTTCTTTTCTTTCCGTTCCTTTTTCTCTTTCTTACGTTCCTTTTTTAACCTTCTCCGACGTTTAGCATTCCATTCGTCTAAACTTTCGATTTCAATAACGTTCGACTGTGACCTTGTACGTTTTGCAGGTGATGTCTCAATAGCACTGCTTGAAACATTCTGCCTTTCAGGACTAGAAGGAACACGAACACGTTCACGTTCGTTTTGTTCCTCATCATTCTCAATTTGAATGCTATCAATAATGAACGATTTCAAGTCATTTACAGGTATAGGTCGTTCTGTTTCTTCTGTATTCGATTTTTCTGTAATTAAAGTTTTCAATTTCGTATTATCTCCATCTTCCATATCCGTTTCAATATCACTCGTTTCGTTTTCGTCAATTATCTGTGTGCTCGCAAGACCGTCCTCTTCATGCTGTTCATCATCTATAGTAACAGTATCATTATATGCTTGTCCATCTTCTCCTTCTTCTTCGACAAATTTAGTGAATAGATTATTTAAAAATGGGAATTGATCAACTTTCTTCTTAATAGCCAACTTTTTGATCTTATTGATAACCTTCAGCGGAAATCTCAACTGAACTGACTTCAACAGATTCGTCAATAAAATATCAAAATCAATTTCTGGGCGTACTAAATAAACTAATTTTGGACCAATGACATTAATCCAGGATTCGGGAATTGATTCAGGATGGTTGAAGCATCTTAAAAAATCGGCTAGTTTCTTTGCATTTTCAATGGTGGCGTTTTCATTATTAAACACGTTTAATGAACTTTGTAAAAATTCAACAGGAGTGAGTGTATAAAATAACGATATTTCAGAATGTAATCCATTGTTCAATTCGATTATGTTTTGAAGCATTTGTAATTTTACATTCGGGCTCAAAATTTGAAATACTCTACTGTCTTGTAAAAACTGAACATATTGTTTATACTTGATGCTAAAATTTTCATTTGTGAAAACAACCATCATATTGCTCAAATTTGATATTAGAATTGTTTGTTGTTTTTGACTAATTTCTATCTTTTCCAGATTTGAAGAATAATGTAAGAAAAAGGGAAATACATTACCAAGCAAGCTATCGGCATTTATCAGTCTTTCATTATTGTAAACATGCGAAGTAAGACAACTAACGAACAGTTTTAAATGATCAAACTTTTCTTGACATAAATTTAAAAACCGGTTTAAAATTTCAACATTTTCGATCTTTTGCATATGGTTTAAAAGTTTGGTCATTAGAAAATCATCATCTTCATCATCTTCGTTTCTTAAAAAAGCCAACGAATCATCCATAATCCGAATCAAACTAAACAATTCTTCTCCATTTTTGATTTTATTCACATACATACCAAAAATCCTAGTTATCACATTACCAACCATATCTGCTATTTTTGCGTATTCTTTATACAAACAAGCTAGTTTTAAATTCTCCAATGGAATGTAAATACAAATATCAATAAAATTTTGTACAAGATCAAGTGAAGTTTTAGATAAATCCAAAGCATATTTCAAAATTACATTGAAAACGGCGGCATTTTTGAATATCATTTTAGGAATAGGTAAAATTCTACCTTTCCATTTTTCAAAATCTGATAACCAAAAGCATATACTCGCCGGCTCATTATAAAGATAGCTATCTGAAGTGAATATCATTTTCAAAATGTATGAATATGTAGAATCCCATTTGGATAGTGTCATTAGTGGTCGTAACATCGATTCTAATAAAATGCATATATGTTCTTCATTTGTTGTTTCTTCCATTTGTAATCTTAAAGCATAAAAAATTCGGCAGTATAACGTAACATATCCTTGATGGCATGTCCATTGTGTAATTTTATTCTCATTGATTTCCAGTTGGATCTTATCAAATGGTAACAACAAGGATGCCATTTTATCTTGCAATTGCTCACATGTCCAATCTTTGACGGACACCATTTGAAAATTATAAACAACGACTTTCCATGCTTCTATTGCAAAAATACATCCATTAGGTTGTGAATATAACTCCTTAAATACTGTTTCAAAATAAATATAGGAATCCCAATTTTCAAGGATAAATTTTTTCCGATTAAAACAAACCATATATAATAAATAGGTCCAAATTTTAGCAGCCTGTGTATAAAGTTTAATATGAATTAAATATTTTAATGTTTCACATACAGCTTGAGAAACAGTCATCCATGATTGCAGTTGCATTACTGTATTCGAACGAATTGAAGAAAATGAACTTTCTAGTTCTTCAGATAAAATTTTCGCCATAACTATTTTAGATTCATCATTTCTTGCAATACATGTCAAATCAGAAATCGCAGCTAATAAAACTTTATGATATGCTTGAACATCTGTATTTATAATTGCAAACAAAATATGACTTAAGATTTGATAGCTGCATTTATTAAGTAGTGCAGGTTGTAACAGAATAAACCTTTTCAAAATATTTAGTTTTTCAGATGTTACAGATGCACTTGGAAAAAATTTCATTTGAATAATACTCATACTTATAGCTTCCATTTTATTATAGTAAATTTCAGGCAATACTCTAACCAGTTGAAAAATAGATGATGCGACACCTTTAGAAATGTTTTCACTTTTTAAAATCTTAATGCAAATGTCATAAAGTGTAGACATTTCAGATATATCACTTGTTAACGTATTTATTAAAACTATCAATTTAATACCTTGTGAAGAAGTTCTTTGTTGAAAAGGATTTGATCCATTTTTCAAATCTTTAACGAGGATGAATAAATCATTTTTCACAGAAGTAACAATATTCTTAACGACTTCTTTGGTGAATACTTCATGGCTATATGTGATCTTCGGGTTAATTTTAATCAGGTGGTTGAAAGTCGCATAAACTTGATATTGTTTTGTAAAATATTTGTTAGCTAACCCATTAGAGCAGTTATTCACGATCCTAGTAGTGTCTGGATAATCTAATGGTATTTGTAAAACCAATCCTGAAGGCCAAGTTTCATCTTTACTTAAATCTAACTTCACAATTTCTTCTAAAGATATAATCGGTTGAGCAAAATCTTCTGTCCCTGTCAATTTCAAAATAGATCGAGGTTCATTATTTATCTGTTTGATTGGAGATGATGTTAATTGTGAGCTTTCAATATCACTTGAAAAGGCAACTTGTTTTTTCTGTTTGGGTGTAGAGGCTCTTTTTATAGGGGATGAAAAAAGATGGCTGTTATGTTCAATTTCAAATTCAAGATCTAAATTTCTTTTAGATGATGAGTTACTATTTTGTGATTGACTTGAATCGGGCACTTCCACAGAAGATTCATTTTCAATTGCATATGTTGATGGAATTGAGTCAAACATATTAATCGAGCCAGCCTTTTCCGGCCTTAAAACTGGTGTGCTTGGACTGTTGTCATCTATTGAAGAAGACTGTTCAATAATTTGTGTATCTTGAATCAGGAAATTAGTACTGAATCGTTTATTATATGATGACGATGATTGTGGTGAACTCAATGTGCTTCTAATATGATTAGTATTTGCAAGATTTTGTTTTCTAACAATTTTTAATATTGGCAATTCAACAGATGATAACGTCGATGATAAAGTTGTTAAATTATGTTTGTTGTCTGGTGATAAATTCACCCTATCGGGTATATGCTGATCAATAGTAGAGGTGGGGTTAAGTAATGAATATATTTTGTTGATTTTCTTCTTGGGAGATCCTAACAACGCCCCATTTTTTTGTTTCCTTTTCATTTCAGCCATCTGTTTGTCTAATTTGCTCACTGAATCCTGGGTGTTATGGTCCGGATTATCAAATAATGGAATTTGATGTATTGGTGATGAACGTCGATTCAACAACTGCATATATGCCGAATCTTCCTGTTTTTTCCATTCCATAACTCTCCTGTCTCTATTTACAGGCATAACACAAATAAAGTAGTGTTTTAAAAATTCTTCTGTTTGTTTTGAAGGTTAAACTGAGAAATAAACACGTCAATTTCAGTTCTCTAAGGGTGCTGTTTGACGTGTGAAAAGAAATCTTTAACTGAAAGTTGACGCGTAGGTTGAATAATTAGGGTTTGCGATTTTCATTTTTGGTGCTGACATAGTACTATTAGTATTACACAAAAGTCCAGTTTATAATTACATATATATATACATGCTATATCACACTTTGGTGGTGAAAACTCCAAAGTCTTGTTCATAGGTTGGAAGAACAACAACCGGGATCCGGATGTAGAATTCATTGGCATTACTGAAATGTTCTTTGGCTCTGAAAAGCATGGATCCGGTGGTATCAATAAAGATATTCTTCATATCATAACTAACCTTCTTTTCCTTAAAAGCTTCTTCGGAAGTAATTGGAGTAGGTACTTCTACTTCTGTCGTTGCATCTAACTCTGTAGTTCCTTGTTTTGTGGTTGATTTATCCTGCCCATATGTATCTACGGTAATAAAACGAACTTGAAGGTAGTATTTAGTCATAAAAAAATTAGTTTTGAATTGAGGTTCTGTTTCGACGGGAATTAAGATGTCAGTATTAAGAGTGGTGGAATTGAACGTCGTTATCATTTTTTCATATAGAATTGATTCTAAAATGTTTTTATCCAACCTCGGAGATACTTCATCATAATTACCCTTTTTTAAATATTCTTCACGGTGGAAAATTTGATGTTTTAATAATTGAATTTCCATACCTGTAGTTTCAAATCGACATCTCTCAAAGGAAATATCAACATTGATAAAATCACCTAGTTTAAAAATACCTTGATTTAAAACAACTGTCGATATAATACCATGATTTTGTTTAATAATATATTTGATCTGTTGCTCCTTTGGTAAAAGATAATCATATTCTAAAGGCTCCTCAAATTCTTTCATTGGTATTTTCTGTCGTTGCACATATTTATAATCTGCTAAGATTTGCATTAAATTTTCTCTAACATTAAATTGGAATGATTTCAATTCATTCATTTTCTTTTCAAACTGTTCTTGAACTTTAATAATGTCATTAACATCTGCTTTGTCTAATAGATCTAAAATATCTAAAAAGGTGTTAACGTCTTCATCAACATTAATTGAAGGGTTGGACATCGAAATTGTTGATGATAACGATGCTTTTCTTTTGTTGAACAAATTACTTGCAGAAGAAACACTAGAATGACGTAAATTATTTTTTTCCATCTTCTTTTTTAAATTCCAAAAACTAATTCTTCTAGATTCTGTATAAGAGGCTGAGTTTGATCTTGATAAAGATGGATGTTGGGAAACATCTTCAATAACTAAATCTTCAAGATATGCATTTAATTTAGATTTTTGTAGATGATAAATGGGTTGTCTACCATAATTGTCAACAAATGGTTGGATTTTTAAAGGAACAAAGACCGTTTTGCTCAAAATATTATTTTCTTCCATAATTTGATAACCTAAAATAAAATTGTAATTGATTTGAACAGCTTCAGTGGCATATGTTGGAGGTAAATCTTTTGGTAATTTGCAATTTATGTAAAACGACTTGACACTTTCTGCATGTTGAGTTTCAACTGTCCAATTTTGAGGATCAAATACTAATTCACTGAAAATAATGTTTTGGGTCGAACTGTAAAAAGGTATAAATTTCATGTTATCTTCCATTCCTGACCCTGCTAATGAGTTCATTTCGGTATTGTACAGCACGTTCAAACCTGAAAACAAACCTGAATTTTCGTTGTTATTATCAAGATGTGCAATCAACCCTTGAATACCTGCATATTTTCCCTCTATTATTGTACTTTTTTGTAAATCTTTGAAAATTGAGTAATCTACAATTGTATCGTTAATTAAATAATGTCCTAAAATTTGACCATACCCTAAAAAAAGGGTTTGCTTTCGTTCTTTCATTTTCTTGTTCAGTTGTGAAGTTTCCTCTTCCTCATCCTCTTTCGTTTCTTCAAAAGTATTCAATCCCTTTAAAAAAAGAGATCTAGTGGCGTTTGAAAACTGAGAAGATAAACGACTTCCAAACCATCCACCATTATTCTCAGTATTGTCTATATTTTCATCTTTTTTGTGCTGTTCTTTCACTTCTGTATGCACCTTCACATCCTTGGAATCTTCATGATTCGAACCTTTTTGTTCTATATTCGCAAACGGGTTCTGAAGGTGTATTCCTAAGTCACAATTGGATATGTCTCCGGTGTACCTGAACCTAACCAAGAGTGAAAAGTCATCAGTTCCGGCAAACACTGGCGAGTTCTCGTAAATGAATTGCACCTGAAGCGTATCGCTCAGTTGTTTCTGATGCACTCTGTACGTTACCATAATCTGCTACTCTCCGCCAAGCTCCTGCCGGCCTCTTGCAGGCCATTTCGATGCTTCCAAACCATCACAATCCATTCATTTCCAAGGTCTAATCTTAACAAACAGCCAGCCATCGACGCCGCGCTGGCAACATGTGCGAGTTCCCAAAACGGCAATTATTTCAGTTCCGGGGCTGTGCCTCCCCGTGTTGTTTCTCCGTGTTGTTTTTGCTGTAGTTCGAAGTGGATAGCCGTTGAAAGGTGGTTGGATCGTTCAGTTGTTGGTTTTGCCGTCAACCAATTGTTTTGCTACCTCCAGAGAGGAAATATCCAATTTTTTCCTGCTCGCTGTCTAATTTAAAATAATGAAAATCTTTGAGCGCATATTGCAAATGCGTTTCCCATCCTGTTTATGGTGCATTTTTTTACTATTTAACTACTCTTTTTACTGCTACATAAACATATTTTTGCAAGCTGAAATGGGTTTTAAATTACCTACAGTCAATTTAGTTTCTGCTTTGAATGGTTTTGACATCTTTGTCGCAACTCCTTCAACTGAAAGGTTTGATTTGTACGTCACTTTGACAAAAACTTTTCAGACATATAAAGAAGATTATATGGAACACTACAACGACTATTTACTTATGCTCAATTGTTATTTGGTATTGGATGAATCACAGATAGCTTTGAAATATTATGCTTACAAACATTATCTCAATGAAGATTATAAAAAGCACGATATGTTTGTATTGGGTTCTCCAATTGTTGAATTCAATCAAAACTTTTATACACATGCATCTAGTAGTACAGACAGGGAGCACAATTTAATTAACAAACACTATCATACATTTGCTTTTAAGGATGATAAGGAAAAATGCGAAGCTTTCTTTAACAACTACATTTATCCATTATATAAGTCACAAAGTAATCAGAAAGAAGTTGAAATTGGAAAACATATGTCTTTAATTTTAAATCATTGGACTTTAGTCAAAAGGTTACAAATTTCGTGTTTTATTTGTTCATTAATATTGACATTTACTTCGTTTATTTCATTCTTTATTGCAAGTATTAAACCAAATGTATTCTTTGAAAAAAAATATTTCTCAGGTTTTATTTTGACGTTATATACATTGGCTTTATGTGCAATGGTAATTAATGTATTTATTTGCATTTGTATTCAACTTATAACATATAATTTGAATTTGAATTATGAAGGGTTACATAATACAAGTTTTAATATATTACAACTTGCATGGGCATTACTTATTGGTTATTTTTTAACGTCTTCAATTGTTGATTTTGTTAAATACAAAACATTAGAAGGTCGTGATGTTACTGTTGAAGATGATGATGAAGATGATGAAAGTGATAACTTACAAACTCAATTAAATGAATTAATGAAAATTAGTACAGATTCAAAAGAACTTGAGAAGAATAAAAAATTTAATGTTATGTTGGCTAGTAGTGTTCATAATATCAATAAAACAATAGAACCTCTTGCTTTTTCAATAAAAAGATTAGTAACTCCTGTTAAAAATTTAACGACTGGTAGTGCTGATACCGAAAAGAATAATAATATTAAGTGTGATGATATTGCTACAATTAATAAGTATCATGTTTTAGATCAAGAAGAGATCAACAAACATGAGCGTATCTTAGCGGCTTTTCATACTGATAGTTCTGCTAGTCTATATTCAAAAGAACTATTTGCCAATTGCAAAGCCTTAACGTTAGCTTCTGCATTATCATGCAGTCATCCAAATGCTTCACCATATACTTTAAGTACTGATTCAAATTTTTGTTCTATTTCTCCATCAACAAGCCTTAAAAATAATGGATATTTAACATCTGGTTTTGGTTCAATTAGTATGGATTTAGGTAGTAATAAAGCCGGTTTTTATCAGCATGCAGGACTTTCAGTGACACATAATAGTGGCACAAGTAGCGGTAGAACTAATGATAAAAATGTAAATGATGATAATAGTTTTTCGAGTAAAGCAAGTTTGCATGCTTCTTTAATAAAACGTTCTTGTAATAGCGGCTCATTAAAGCCAATATTAACTAAATTTGCTTCTTATGATGAACGTGTACGTTATAAAATTGAAAATACAAGCCCAACACCAAGCGCAGATACGAGTATTCAATGGGAAAGAAAATTCGGGGTTCATAGTAGTCCAGTTAGTAGTGAACTTAATGCAGAAACTAATCAGTTTTCACCGGGAATGGAAAGTACAAATATTGAAAAAGATAATACTCATGAAACACAAATAAACACAATAAACACATTAAAAATAAATAAAGCTCTTCGTGCACAATTGAAAAAGAAAAAAAAGAAAAACAGTTCTGGATATTTTTTACAAAGTACGGAAAATTCTGAATTAACACAATCAACAGCAGGAACAGATGTTTTCAAGGATTCTGGAAATACGAATGTTTTTAAAGAAAATGAATTACAACTGGAAGACGAAAACAAGGTCTCTATCGAAAGAATTTCTAAGGAACACCGTAAAAGTGTGTAGATTGTATAGGCAAAAATTGTGTGTAAAATTTTGGATCAAGTGAACCAGAGTAGAAGGGTCATACGAAATTTGAAAAAAACTGAAACATTTAAAGTGCTATAAACAGTATTAAGTCTTCAGTTGATTTGCTTATAATTGGTTATAAGATAGAAGCGATAGAATGATAATGTTGGAGTATGAACAGTTGCGTCTTTTTTTTTACCAAAAAGATTCATTTTTTATGTAATAACCTTAGTAAACTTAGATTCCTTTAACTGTTAAATTATGATTTTGAGAGAAGGTTTAAGGTTTATTTCATATTCACATGACATAATAATATTTATGAAGAAATGAGCATGCCACAAGCTTTTATCGGCGATTGCATAAGTCGATTGGATCAGACTTGAATGAAACTCAGAAATCACTAAAAATCATAAATAAAAGTTTGTGCTTGTTTCGACTTTTATACTTTTACAATAAAAAATAGCTTTGTTTAAAAACTCCGATTTTTTCGCAATAATCATAAAAATCATTGCTCGAAATTTCGCAGGGAGGTGAAGAAGATTTCCAGGTTGTTAGAATCATGCTAGATCCCGGGGATGCCGAAACACTTTTCTTGTCTGTAATCTTCACACCTCCAGATTCAAGCAATGACAATGCAGTTTCCAGCCAAAGTGGTTTATGATGAAAATCTGTGTCGGTTACAAATCAACAATTTGCGGAAAACACGGCCGATTGTGGAAAGTGAATGCAAATTTCACATCGGACATATTTATCGGGAGATTGAATATGAATTTGAACAAATTGGATTACGTTTAGAAAAAGATAATACTGATTTATATTACAACGTTGAGATTGGACGTAAGTTATTTGCTCAGACAGATTCTATATTAAATGCTCCCGGTTTAATTAACACACTTGTTCATGAATGTATTCGACACAACTGCTCTTCTCAATTTTTACGTGATGTTATTGATCAATATGATAGTAATGGAGAAATAAGCGGGATGAGATTACTTGTTGCATTGAATAGATTACGACGTGGGATATGGGAATATAATATTCTTGAACGTGTAGAATTTGTGGAAGAAGAATATTTATTTTGGTCATTTAGAAAATGCGTGTTTGAAATGGAATCAATTAATGAAGTGAAAAAGTCATTATATAATAGGACAACTATGGTTACGAAGTTATTGTTCAAGGCCAATCATTATCCACGCCTTGATCAATTTGCATCTAACTCAATGCTTATTTTCGATATGTTGCATGATGAATTTTTGGACACAATGTCTACACCAAATGACAAAGTTGGTTTCTCGTTCGATCTAATAAGTTCTACCACATTACTTGATTGTATGAAAAGTTTAGGAATAGATATAGATGCAGAAAATCCTGCGTATGCTGCACCAGATATCTCTAAAAAAAGAAGATTACAGTAATAATTTGTAGCTATTTACAATTTAAATTTATAATTTTTAGTTTCTATTAACAATATAAACATGGTTACTATTGTACATTTTTATCAACATCCATCAATTCATCTTTTTGTTCTTCTTTAATAGTAAAATCATCAACTTCAACATCATCTTCGACTTTGATTTTATCATCAACGACATCCTGTTCATTGGATTCACCGCCTTCAATTTCTTGATTTGTAACATCATCGACGATAACAGCTTCTTGTTTTTCATCATTCCATTTGACAATTGGATCAGGAATAGAATCACCATTTGCTTTCAAAAGTCCTAAATGTTTATCAAATTCGGTAAAATCTAACGTCTTATGTAAATAACCAACGTACATTTTCAATGCTTGAGCTTCCAAAACTGTCGAATCAGAATATAATACAGATGTATCCAGATTGTATAATCTTGCATTTTTAAAAATCAGATGAACATCAAACATAAACTCATCTAATGAATTATATGTCCAATTATTAATCCTTCTTTTAACCATATCAAAAGCAATTGGGTTTTTAATAATCACATAATAATCAGGATACATTCTTCTTTGTGGTTTTGCATTAAAAATTTTACATAATCTTCTACCAGCAGGATTCACATAAGTTTGTAAATGATCTAAAATTTCATTAATTCGGGTTTGTAATACAACACGATCTTGACCGATTGGTTCTTCAGATGGATAAAGATCTCTAGATAGTGGTAATGTACCAAAATTTTTTCTTCTACGAACAGGTGGACCAGAAGAATAACCATCAGCATTGGATTCAGAAACTTCGGGCGTTTGTGATGAATTAGTTGTTTTCTTAGATGTTTTCTTACCAACTTTCTTTATACCAATTTTAGCTCTTTTAATATCATGACCATCTTCTTCTTCTTCTTCAATATCTTCTTCTCCTTCTTTATCTTCAATTTTCACCTCAATATCTTGATCAAGTGAAGGACTTTCTTGCTTAATTTTCTTCTTTCTACTTTTCTTTGGTTTTAATTTCTTGGTTCCATCTTCTTCTTCTTCATCGTCATCATCATCACCACTAACATAACCATCAATTTGCTTCAACCACTGTTCTTCACTAATATTTTCATCATATTTAGCAACTTTACGTTCTCTTGCACCACGTCCATACGTCATTAAATCTTCAGGTTCAGGTTCTTCAAGTTCAGGTTCTTGATGATAAACTTCAGGTAATTCTTCTTCAGAAAATAACCTTGGTAAATTAGAATTCCAATTCTTTTCTCTTTCATCATCTATTTCTCTAAATACTATCATTTCATTTTCATTTCTAGCTAATAATTCATTCAGATCATCATCAGTTAAATCTTCCTCATTATCATTTGCATTATCTTCACTTTCAATTAATTTTCGAAGTAATGCTTCTTGCTCTTCAGCAGTTGATTTTTGATCGAATTTACCAGCTTGAATAACTTTACCATCAATGTCCAGTTTCTGATGTGCCTTTTCTAAAATATATTCTTCAATGGAATCACTTGTAATCAATCTTAATATTCTAACTTCATTCTTTTGACCAATACGATGAGCACGATCTTGTGCTTGTAAATCTTGATGTGGATTCCAATCTGTATCAAAAATAATAACAGTATCTGCAGTTTGTAAATTCAAACCTAAACCACCAGCTCTAGTAGATAAAAGGAAAACAAAATATGGTGAATTTTCGGCATTAAAATCTTTTAATAATGTAGTTCTATCATCAGCTTTAGTATCACCATCTAATCTCATATATTTTATATCTCTAAATCTTAAAAAATCTTCCATGATGTCCATAATTTGAGTCATTTGAAAAAACATTAAAACTCTATGACCTGTTGCTTTAAATTTAGGTAAGACTCTATCCAAAAGTTCAAATTTACCACTACATCTCCAAATTAAATCATTATTTTGATGTGATGGATTGATCATATCCTCAATAGCTTGAAAAACAAATGGATGATTACAAATCTTTCTTAATTGCATTAATTTGTTATTCAGACCTTTGATTCCAACAACTTTATTTTGTTTATCACCTATGAATAATTTATTATATTTAAGCATTTGATAATACATTTTTGATTGTAATCCTGATTTTTTACATTTAATAATACTTTCAATTTTATTAGGTAAAGTTTTTTCAACATCTTTTTTCAATCTTCTTAAAAGGAAAGGTCTTAAAACCTTATGTAATCTTCTAATAACCAATAATGTTTCTTCTTCAGATAATTCAATTTTATCTTGATTACCAGTATTTGCAAAAGGAGTATTGAACCATTCATCAAAAGACTTAACGGAATTAAAAATTTTAGGTAAAACAAAATTTAATAATGCCCAAAGTTCAGGTAAGTTATTTTGTAATGGAGTACCAGTTAAAATTAATCTATAATCTGTATGATAAAATTCATTTAAAGTGTAAGACAATTTAGATTTTGCATTTTTCATTCTATGACCTTCATCAATAATCATATGAACCCATTTAATTTTGGATAAAAGATATTTATCTTTTATAATGTATTCATAAGTGGTTAATAAAATATTAAAATCTCTTGCCTTAACACGTTGAGCTAATTCTTTTCTATATGCAGGATTACCTTTATAACTAATTTTTTTCAAACTTGGAGCCCATTTGTCAAATTCATTATTCCAATTAGGTAATGTACTCAAAGGAACAATAACTAAAAATGGACCTGGCAATTTTTTAACTTCTGTGATATAGGTTAATAAAGAAATAGTTTGAATGGTTTTACCTAAACCCATTTCATCGGCTAAAATACCATTAAGATGATTATTATATAAAGAAACCATCCATTCTAAACCTCTAACTTGATATTCTTTCAATGTACCACCAACCAGAATTGAAGGTTGTTTTTCAACTTTTTCCTGAATCTTATGAGCAACTTGATAATAATCCAAATCCTGCTTCTTTTCTGTAGGATTTTCATCATCTGTATTATCATCATCTGGACTATTATTATTATTATTATTATTATTATTATTATTATTATTATTATCAATATCTCCATCACTATACTTAGTTTTTTCAACAGTTTTATCATCGTCATCATCGGTATGACCGACCCTAATCATCCTGTCATGAGTTTCCTTTTGTTGATCTTTAACTGCTTCAGTTAAACTACTCAAGAAAGTATTAGTTTGTTTAAGTAAATGAGTAATTCTTGTATCTTTGGTTTGATCTAATAATTTAACATAAGCTTCTTCATCATTCGCTTTTAAAGCTTGTAATCTTTGTTTAGCATTTCTTTCAATTCTACGTTGTTCTTCCTTTTCAGTTTGTTGATGGAAAGCAGTTAAATTCTTAGCTAATCTTTGATATTTTGATTTTCTTTCAGAGATGATTTTCTTATGATCATTTGAAGCATTTAATAAAGTAGCTTGTCTTTCAATAACTTGATGTTTTTCTTTTTCTAATTTCAAATGTTTTTGTTCTAAATATAAGGCATTAACAATTGAAGCATCATCTATACAAATATTTCTGATCTTAGCTGAAAAATTAGGTAAATGATTAATCAAAAGCATATTTTGATGGAGAATACCAGACAAAACATAACCTCTTAAAGATTTTTGATATGGTAACATTTTAAAAGCATCATATTCATATTTGAAATTTTCTTCTAAATTAGATAATTGTTCAAGTTCCTCCAATTCGTATTGAAGCAATAAATTTTCATGTAAATTTTTTAATTCGTTTGCAGTTTCAATATCAAGAGCATTTGGATAAATTGAAGGGGTGAAAACTTTAGATTTTGGCATATTAAAAAATTCGTATAAAATATCAGAAGTGACTTGAGGAACTACAAATGAATCAACTTTAGCTAAAGGATTTTGAACATTCTCCTTTTTAACATTTGGATATTTTTCATCTAATTTTTCTAAAATTTTAGGTGGATGAGGCGGTAATGTGAATATTTGATTTTGAGGTTGAACAGATAATTGAGGTTGAGGCTGAGGTTTTAGTTTACCACTTTTATCATTACTAGGAATTGCGGTAGACGGAACGTTAGTAGGAGGAGCATTTGTTAAATCATTAGGAACAGAAGGGGTTGAAGGAGCTGTTGGTTTCTTCGGTTTTCTTTGGGTTCTTTTTCTTTCTTTTTTAGGTTTTTCGGTTTTAATATCATGTTGTAAAACCGGTATTTGCTGTTGTTGTTGTTGTGGTTGTTGTTCAGGTTGTTGTTGTAGTTGTTGTTGTTGTTGTTGTGCTTGAACCTGTGCTTGAACTTGTTTTTGAACATTAGCTTGTTTATAAAGATTTTGAAGTTCAGAATTCATTCCATCCTGTAGAGGTAATTGTTGCTGTGGTATTTGCTGTGGTTGTGGTTGTTGTTGAGGAGAAGTATTATTCTTTTGTCTTTGAAATTGTTCATAACTAACAGTAATTAAATTAGTAAGTTCAGGCGTAATAGGTTGATTTTGAATAAATTTCTTAAAAGTTGCAATTTGAAATTTTAAAATATGAGCTTGAATTGGATGAAAAATAGTTGAAGGTTGATTAGCAACTTGAGTTGGAGAACCGGCCGATACAGAACCAGCTGATGGAGAACCAGCATTAAGATTTGATGTGGAAGTTGAATTTGATTGTTGTTGTTGTTTGATTTGCATTTGATGTAACATTCTTTGTCTTTGTTGCAATAACATTTCTTGATTGTTCATATTGTGGGGTTGTTGCTGTGGAGGTGGAATATTTGAAGGAATTGGACTTGCCGTATTGCTTGAATTATTCAATTGATTCATGTTTTGTTGATTCATGTGTTGTTGATTCATATTTATTTGATTCATATCCATTTGATTCATATTAAGCTGTTGATTTTGTTGATTAACTCGACTCAATTGAGATTTTTGTTGTAAATGAGATTGTATTCTTTGAAAATTTGGATCATTTGATAATAGCGTAAAAAGTTTGATATATTGAGGCATTCTATTTGCGGAATTACCATGCTGAAATTTCAGTTGTTGCAAACGTTTATAAATTTCTTGAATTTGAGAGACAGATAATCCATTTTGAGAAAATTGTTGGTTGATATCCGTACTATTGGGAGTATTTAAGGAATCGTTGGAAGTGTTTAAATTATTTGAATTGGGTATAAAGTTTTTTAAGTTTGTTCCAGCATCAACATTTGAGTTTGAATTTGGAATTGTGATATTATTATTATTATTATTATTATTATTATTACTAGAAATGGTATTTGAATTTAAAGGCACTGAAGAAAAATTTTGATCCAAGAAATTAAATTGAGAATTGAAGTCCATTTCTAATTAGTGAAAAATCAAATAAAATAAAATAAAATAAAAACAAAAACAATGCAATATAAGAATAAAAAAATAAATTAATGAATTAATGAACTAATAAATAATAATAATGTCAAAATGAAAGTGTATATTTAGGTCAATTGAATATGCTAAAGATAAGAGACCGAATACAGAAATAAATCTAGGTAGATAAGGAAAGTATAAACAAACAAGACGGTAGACAGAAATAGAAAATAATGAGATCACCGATGAGTATTTGGAAATGGAAATGGAAAGTCTATGCCTGCGACGCAGTAAAAATGATATATAATGTGTAACTAATAGAGTAGGCTAATACAATACAGAAAACAGAGACACGCCAAGACAAGACAAGACAAGCCAAGCCGAATTGAAACAATAACAAAGAGACAGCGTGTAACGTGTAACGTGTAGCGTCGACGGCGTGATGTGGCAGCTGCGATGGAGACAGAAACGGAGGTGTTGTGCTGTTGAAGAGAGAGGCAAAAGCGGGAGGCAAAAAGCGGGAGGCGAAAAGCGGGAGGCGGGAGGCGAGACGAGCGGATGAGGCTCAGAACGCGCACATTATTTGCGAACAATGCGGCGACCGCGGCGGTTTTGAAGATTTGCGTTGCGAAAGGGGGGAGGGAAAGGGGGGAAGGGGGAAAGGGGGGAAGGGGCTGACAGGGGCTGACAGGGGGTCTGTCATTGTCGGCCCGTGTCAGCAGCGGGGTCTGCCGTAATTTCGCATTGTGCCAGGTGTTCTAAGGCTGTGCACGAAACAGACTGCACCCATTCTCTTTCTAGTTTTACAGTTTTAAATGTTATCTACTTTATATGCTTGATCTAATTTTATCAAATCAATGGAACTGATGCTCCATCACCTCTTAAATCACTGCCGCCGGAATAAACTAAATAATCATCCTCTGGGCTAGACTCCTTCTTTATAATTTGTCCTCTACCCATGGTTTTTCTATCATTACCGGTAATGATTTTGACATTGTGACCTAGTTCCTTTAGTTTGTTAACAACTTCTAAATCAATTCCTTCTTCAATACCAACACATGTAACATCATTACTTGATGGTCCATCTGCTCCAAATCCTTTATCTGTATGTTTAAAATCAGGATGTGCAAATAAAGAAATTCTAGGTGTATCCAATGCTTCTTGTGGATCCATATTAAAATAAATCATGTTTAAATAAACTTGAACATGTGCTTGTGGTTGATTGTATCCACCCATAATACCATAAGTTGCATATAATTCTTCTTTATCTTTATCATTAGTTGGAATTGTAATCATACCAGGAATAATTGTATGATACGGACGTTTCTTACCTTCAAGACAATTTTTTGCCTTTGGATTCAAACTAAAATTACCACCTCTATTTTGCATAACAAATCCAAAATCTGGAATAATAATACCACTACCAAATTCCTCATATAATGAATTAATAAATGAACATGCATTACCTTCACTATCAGTCGCTGTGAAATAAACAGTATCAGATTTAAACATTGGATTCGGAACAACAAGTTTACCGTTTTCAATCACTTTATCCTTACTAAATTCTTTTGATCTACCTAAAAGATATTCATCACCAAGAATAGTTGAAACTAAATCATTTTGATCAAAATTTGTTTTGGCTTTATAATGTTCATAATCATGAACATACTCTTCAGATTCTTTAAAACTAATCTTAAGACATTCAATGACAAGATGTAAATATTCCGCAGAATTGTGCTTTAAATCTTTCAAGTTAATTTCACCAGATTTTTCTAAGTTTTTAATCAATCCTAATGTCATTAATGCAACGATACCTGATCCATTTGGTGGAATTTCCCATAACTTATGATTTAAATATTCATAACTAATTGGTTCAACAAAAGTAGATGTATGTTCATTTAAATCAGATAATGATAAAATATGACCTCTTTTAGCTAATTCATCAACGATACTTTGCGCAACTTTGCCCTTATAAAATCCATCTTTACCCTTTTTGGCAATCAACTTTAATGTTTTAGCAAGATCCAAATTCTTCATATATTGACCTTGCTTTGGTGCTTTTGAAATATCTTCATTCGGTAAAAAAGTTTCAAGATTTTTATCCTTGGCATTTTCCCTTAATAATTTAAATTCAGAAAGTTCCCATAAATAAGAACTGATTTGAGAAACAACATAACCTTTTTCAGCTAAATCAATAGCAGGTTGCAAAATTTGTGAAAATGAAACTTTACCACTGCCCCATGCTTCAATTGAATCGTGCCAACCAGCAATTGCACCAGGAACGTTAACTTTAAAAACAGAATCTTCCTTTAATCTATAATTAGGTAGCATGTGATCCGGATAATTCTCCTTAAGCCACCCGATATTTAATTCGGATGCTGCACGTCCAGTACCATTTAATCCATAAATTTTCTTATCAGACTGTTTGTAAAATAATGCAAAACAATCACCACCAATACCAGTTGATGCAGGTTCTAAAATAGATAAACATGCAGACATTGCAACACAGGCATCAACACTGTTACCACCCATTTCTAAAATACGAATACCAGCCGCATTAGCTAATGGTTGTGTCGAAGACACCATACCCTTAGTTGAAAAAACGGTTGATCTTCTTGAATTCGTGATAAAACTCATTGCCCGTCTAAACATTATAAGTAAAATAAATAAATTTCTCCCAATAACAATTCAAACTTTATAGCAAACCTATCTAAACGTAGGACGTCCAATGTTTTTATATTCTTGTCAGCAACTATCATATAAAAAAATGCCAAACATCCACCCCCCCCTCCTTATCTGACATTTTTCGCCGTTTCGCCCAATCAAGATTACTTAGTTTCCTCGGTGTCGGAAAAATCCCACTTTCTCGTCCACTATCAAGTGCCACACTTTTCCCGGGTTTTATTGTTGATTGCTCTTTTGACTGTTTTGTTTGACATTGCTGCATTAAGCTAGGCAGTAGTGGGCATTAGTGGGTGAAGAGGCGACATCTGTTTGTGTTGTAAGGCCGTCTATTTGTTAAAACTTTTACTTTTCTGATGAATGGTTTTTTTGTCAAATAGATGACAAATTCCTCTTGCAACTAACCTTGCTTTATAGACGTTATTGGTCTCGATCGCTAACACCCACTTTGTTTTGATAACTTTAGCTCGATCACTTTGACTTACTAATTCGTCAAATTTAATTTTAGAGATGATATCTATCATTAACAATGTTAATCGGAAACTTATGATTGCAAAAACATTTAAAAGGTTTTATGCTTTTTGCTATCAGACCCGCTGCATATAAACCTGGGATCAGTTGTGTGTATAAAAGAAAAAGAGATTCCTTTTTTCCACTTCTACATCCACGTTTTATATTCTTTTATATTATTTTTTATTGATGATTACTAAATTTGTGTATGCATAGGTCAGCTATTTCTCGTCTTTTAATCAAAGTAACTGGGACGTACTTCAACAGAAAAAAATTATAAATTTGTTTCAAATAGGCCAAAGTCATATGTTTTAAACAAGTGATCAACTTACTGGAAGTATCAAACTTTTTAATGTGTTTGTATTGAGACATTTTATAAAGCTTAATAGTTAAATAAATTACTTATATTAAACTATTTCAAAACAATTGCTATTGAGCAATCTATGAGAATTGGATAGCTTAGAGTGTTTACTTATTTCCTTTTAATACCCGCATGTGTGAAGAAGCTTATAATAGTTCAGAAACAAAGCCATTATTTTATATACGATGGAAGCAAAAGAAAGTGTCTATTTGAAAGCTTAACCCAGAATTTAGAGTTTAATAGAGATCTAGAACTTATGATTGCAGAAACCTCAGGAAGGTTTCAGATTCCATATTGTCGGACCAATCGCGCAATAGACATGGAATCTGTTCTGTGTATATAAAAGGAAGAGAGTTTCTTCTCTTGTACACTTCTACATTCATTTTGTATACTCTTTTATATTGTTTCTTTCTATAACCTTGATGACTACTACAACTATGTCTACATAGATCATCTTGGGAAGTTCTCGCTTCCTTTAATCAGAGTCGCTAGGATGTTCCATTTCAACAGGTTATGAGCCCTGGTCGCTTCTTGGAGTTTTTACAAAAGCTTGAAGCCGGAACCTAGTAATTTGACTAAAGTTCATTCCATTAATTTTACTATA
>JAKTWG010000080.1:0-40675 GCA_030560915.1 Pichia sp. NRRL Y-12824 | reverse complement strand
CGCTCCCCGCCCGCCGCCCAGCCCGCACGATACGCCCCCCACTCGCGCCACGCGTCCACAATCGCTGCTCGCACACTCTCCAACACGTCCAGACCATCCTCTCCTTCTCCTTCTCCTTCTCCTTCTCCTTCTCCTCCTTCATACGCTGGCGGTTGTGTTGGCTCAGGTACACAGGAATACATCAGAAAATATCCATCAACCGTAGCATTGAGATCACTGATCCCTGATCCGGTAATTAACGGCTTCACACGTGATCGTCCATTCGTATTGTATTCATTAGCTAAATTACTTAACACATCACGTGACAATCGACTATCTAATGATCTCTCTAAAAACGGTATAAGATCATCCTTTTCTACCCCCGGGGTATCAATCAATTCCACCAAAATAGGAGTCGTGATTGGTGGTCGATATCTTTGATCATCCCTATCTTCTTCTTGTTTCGACATCCTCCTCGCACAGGGAAATTTCCTGCCTGCACTGTTATTGAAACTTTGATTAAAACTGTGGCCTCTACTAAAACTAGCGATAGGTGAATGAAATGAATTCAATGGTGAGAAACTATCATCTGCAAAAAGGTTGGGATTATTATAATCTAAATCATAATACTCATTGGTTTGTTTAAGAACATATTCTGATGATTCATAGTCTATTATTTCCTTCTTTTGTTTATCTTTTAATTTTTTAATATTCACTTTATTGATATTATCTAAAAGGTTCTTAGACATTTCAATTTTACAGTTTTCTTCACCACCTTCACCGTAAATATCGTTTGAATCAATTAATCCAAGACTTTCCAAATCATCAATCGTTGCATTAATATCAAGAATTGCCCTTGATTTCGCTCTTTTCGGTTGAAATTGTAATAAAATCGGTGAATTTTGTAATGTAGGATAATAATTCTCTAATGATATTTGATTTGCAATAATCGATACAAATGATGATTTAGATGATTTATGTGGCCCAAGAATAGCAAACCGAAGTGGTTTGTTTTTAGTTGTTTGAAATACGTTCTTTTCCATTCCTTGTTTCTTGCCTTTCCTTATACAAACCCAGCCCTGGCAAGAACAAAAAAAAAAAACGTCAAAATAAAAGAAAGAATGAAATAAATAAATAAATAAAAAGCGAAAAAAAAAAAAAAAAAAAATATACCGCTTTCCTCGCTTTATTCGCCCGGTTCCACGATTACACTGTATTTAGCTATATACGGCTTTCCGTTATTTCACATCACGGCACTATTACTTTTAAATTACCTACGTTTACCATATTCAAACGCTTCTCTCCATGCATGTCTCATACCCCCATAAATAAAATCCAGACTTACCCTTAATGCCCGTGGTAAATACTCCCCCTTACCATCTTTCTCTTCCCGATCTCTTCTGTAATACATCATAATCCCACCCCAAATTAATCCACAAGATACTGTCCATGACACTTCCCGAATCTTTTCCCTTTTTATATCATCCTTGGCTACCATTCGTGCCATATCTCTACCTACGGCAAAAACAAGTCGAGATAATGTATACATCGTAATTTGAATAAGTATACCTTCATTTAACCATTTCTTCTTCCTCCATCGTTGTAGTAATCCACTGTATATAACTACCCCACCTATAAAACCAGCAACAAAATCGGCATCTAATCCAACTTTTAACTTCTTCACTAAAGTCCGTGTAATTCGATAAACCACAGCAAATGCAGAAAGAACTTTACCATGATCTACCGCCATTATAACACTCTTCCATACTTTCTCCATTACCGAAGATGGATCTAAACTCCGCAGACTGGCAATGTGGTACGTCAGACTATGAAGAAATCGTATACGATATCCATAAATAAAAGCATTTTGCACAGTACGAAGGACCAATTCAACAATCCTATCATTGCCACCATCATTTTCTTCGTAGTTGTCGTCCATTGTGCCTTTTCTGTTGTAATACAACAAAGGAAAAAAAAAAAGACAGCTAGATATAACTATTCTATTATCTTAAACACAGGTGGGCAATGTTAAATTGATTGGTGATATTCGCACTGTAGTTTGGTACACCGCGTGATAGCGGGGGAGGGGATTACTGAGCCTCTTCAGAATTCCCAGTAATTCAGATAAATTTTACTGGGAGAAAGTAGCCCGCCCTCTCAAAATACATTATTTGCCCAGCAAAAAAGGAACAGGCCAGTGGGAAAAAGAATAGGTCAGTCAAATGTGGCGATCCCCAAATAAATCATACTTTCAAATACCACAATCTTTCTTTTGCCACCCATTTCCTCAAACACCATTCTCTGAACATGAACTACACACTCCTTGATTCCTATGTTGTAGCCGACATTCGTGTTGCTGTGCTTCAATTCAACGTTCGTCTTGACCACTCTAACCCGAAAACAACAAAAACTATAAACATTGTTGTTAAAATTGTAAATAAACATAAACCAGGTACATCCACTGCTTTTGACCATAATCGAGACATTACTTCTCATTCTAATTCATTCATACTTTTTTTACAAGGTGGACCTGGTTTCCCATCTCCATATCCAACTTCTTCATCAAATCCACCTTTTTTAAAACCACTTTTAGAAAAAAATTATACTGTTGTTTTACTTGATCAACGTGGAACTGGACTTTCAAGTCCAATCGATACATCATCAATTATTAAACTTGGAACAACAATTCAACAGTTTGATTATATTAAACATTTTAGAGCTGATTCTATTGTTCATGATGCTGAATTTATTAGATATACTTTGTTAAAGGATGAAAAATGGGCAGTTTTAGGACAATCATTCGGTGGATTTACCGCAATTTCTTATGCTTCTTTCTACCCTACTTCTTTAAAACATGTTTTTCTTACTGGTGGCTTGGCACCATTAACTATAGATAATGTTGATGATGTTTATTATGCTACTTTTGCCAGAACAAGGGAAAGAAATCTTGCATTTTTTAAAAAATTTCCTCAAGATGCTCAACGTGTTCAAGAAATCATATCATATCTTACTGACAACATTATTACATTACCTAATGGTGGTATTTTAACAGTTGAAAGGTTTAAAACTCTTGGATTATTTTTTGGTGTCGGTGGTGGATCAATGAATTTACATGTTTTAATAACTACAATGTATATCGAAATTTTTACATTGGGAGAGTTAAAATATTACACAAAAATGCAAATCTTGAATTCTCTAGGTTTTGAAACTAACGTTCTTTACTTTCTTTTTCAAGAAGCAATTTATATCAATGGACCAGGTATGTCAAGTAATTGGGCAGCTAATAGAGTTTTAAAAAAAATTTCAAACGATGAAGATTTTTTCACAGGTGAAATAGTTCAACAATCAATGTTTGATTCCTTTATTCAACTTCAACCACTTAAACCACTTGCTGATATGATCCATTCTTATGATCAATGGTCATTTATTTATGATATCGACCAATTAAACAAAATCACTTGGGACAAACTCCCAATTGTCGCTGCCGTTTACGTTGATGATCAGTACGTGGACTATACACTCGGCAATCGCAACCATACTGTGTTTGAGTACAAAGAGTATATCACCAATAGACTGTTCCATAACGGTATCAAAGCCAACTCACAACATGTGCTTGACGAACTTCATGATATTCTCCATAACGGTGATTACCTGTAGCGCAAAAAGTATTTAATGTAGCGTATGAGATTATCACCTGCCCGATTGGGAAACCGACGTTGCAGCGTATTAAGTTTTAACTAATATTTATTTATTCATGTTTGATTTTTTTTTGTACTAGTTATATTTCAATAAATATAGAAGCATTTTTTCTTTTTAGTTGATCTAGCGGGTGATATGGAGAAATACACAGATAAATACCACCCGCAGTACATTCCTGGGACGTACTCGATTTATTCATCAGCGGTTATTCGCCATCAGCATCATTCAGCAATTAAACGATACAAACATCTTTTAGCAAATATGGAAGGAAATGACCAAAATGACGATGTCAATACATTACTTAACAAAAAATTAACAACTAAAAAACATCATCAATTGTCAAATAATTATAATTATAATTATAATCGTCGACGGAAATTTAAAGATATTCCAGATATGAAAACTAGATATGGTGTAATTTTACAACCACAACCTACAAATTCTCCTAATGATCCATTAAATTGGTCATTATCAAGGAAATCTATTCATTTAATACTTTTATTACTCGTTACTTCATTTGCTGCAGCTATTTCTAATGATGCATCTGCACCAACTGATTCAATTAATGAACTAACAAATATTTCCTATGATACATTAAATAATTCAGCTGGTGTATTATTTATTACAATTGCAATTTCAACTTGGCTATATTCACCATTTGATTATTTACTTGGAAGAAAAAGTGTAATCTTATTTGGAATTTTATTTGGATTTTTAGGTTGTGTATGGTATGCAAACATTAATGTTAATGGAGATTCTTATGGATCACAAGTATTTATAGGTTTTTCTATGGGTTCAGTCGATGCACATGTACAATTATGTCTTGCAAGTATATTTTATAGACATCAATTAGGTGCAGTAATTACAATTTATAATTTAGCATATGCATTAGGTACATATCTTGGACCATTATGTGCAAATTATATTTCTTCAAAACATGGATTTAGATGGGTTGGTTGGTCAGGATTTATAGCTGCTGGAGTAATTATTTTACTCATTTTATTTTTATTTGAAGAGAATTCTTTCGATTATTTAAAATATAATAATCATAAAATTGATGATTTGACATTAAATTTAGGATTTATTCAAAATGGATTATTAAGTAATGAAGAATCAAATCAAACATTTTTACAAGGATATCATGATGAACCTTTAGGATATTATCAACGAATGTTCCCATTTCGTTTACCAAAAAATGAAAAATATCATCATTTTTGGGATTTTATTTTACATTATTTAAAACTGCTTCTTATTCCAATTAAATGTTTGGCATTCCCACTTGTAATTTACGCTGGTTGTATTTGTGGGTTACAAAATGCAATCTTGACATTTTATTTAACAACTGAAGATACAATGCTGTATGATTCACCTTTTAATTATTCTGGATCTCAAGTTGCATTGATGAATATCCCTTGTATTATAGGTAGTATTATTGGATGTCTTTATGCTGGTTCAATGACTGATTATTTTATTCTCTGGATGGCCAGGAAGAATAATGGAATTGTTGAAAGTGAATTTAGATTATATTTTGCCTTCTTATCTGGATCAATAGGTGCAATTGGATTATTCATGTTTGGTTTTGGAATTTCAAAAAATCTTAATTGGAGAGTATTTTACGTAGGTTTAGGTTTTATTTCATATATGTTTTCATCATCTAATAATTTAGCAATGTTATACGTAATGGATACATATAGAGATCTGATATTAGAAACATTGGTTGGTGTCGCTTTCATTAATAATATTATTGGATGCATATTTACATTTGCATGTTCTTCATGGCTTGAACATTCAGGAACGCAAAATACATACATTGCATTGGCTATCATCACACTGGTGGTGATGTACGCTAGTGGAGTGTTTATTTACTATGGTAAAAAATGGCGTAAATATACACATACAGAATACGTACGTCTTGTAGACATGAAAAACGATTACCAAGGGTAACTCAGTATATATGTATGTATGTATAGGTACTTTTTATTTAAACAGCATTAATAATAACTAATAATTATCAACTTACCAGCTTATCAGCTTATTTCCGTCAGAACGGGCAACTCATCAAGAATGACAACGGATAAAAAAAGAACAAAACAAGAATTAAAACGGTTATTCTGCCAATCCGCCAAATCTGCCAAATCTGACTATTCGGCCGACAGACTCTCTCGGACGAATTCGGCCGTCGGGTCAGTGTTCCATTCTGGGCGGAATGTGGCTAATCGGTGTGTATGGGGTGGGTCTGAATCTGGCCGTTGGGCATTGGCCGGTGAAGTGGGGGGTATAAGAACGGACCGGTATCCACACTTTTCAAGAAAATTTGGATGAAGTAATGACTCGTGGAAATGGACATGATCGTTGTCATGGTCGAAAAAATGCACCTGGATCCAGTCGTGGAAATATCTAACTCATTCAAGAATGTCAAATACTGAAAGAACAGCATTGTTAATCAACGATACTGTGGAAAATACACAGAAAACTTATTCTACCCCACAAGAAAGTTATACTTCTGAACAAACATTTCATGAAGTCGTGATACCTGGAAACCTTGTAAAAATTATATCTTCATTATGGCTTTGTTCATTTTTATCAGCTGCTGATGCAACTATCGTTTCAACAACTGCAAATACAATTGCTTCATCAATGAATGGTTCTGAACAATTAACATGGATCGCAACATCTTATCTTTTAACAAATACAATTTTTCAACCATTAGTAGGGAAATTTAGTGATGTTTTCGGACGTCGTACAGTTATGTTAATTGCTCAATTTTGGTTTGCATTTGGATGTCTTTGTTGTGCATTATCTCAAAATGTCACACAATTTGCAATCGCTAGAGCTCTGGCAGGTGTTGGTGGTGGTGGTATGTCTGCATTAAGTTCAATCATAACAACTGATATAATCCCATTACGTATGAGAGGTATTTATCAAGGTTATGCTAATTTAATGTATGGTGTTGGACAATTCACAGGTCCAATTTTAGGATCAGCTTTTCTTGCTTGGAATGAAAAAAGTGGTTGGAGATGGATGTTTGCAGTTCAAGTTCCAATGGTTATAATTGCAGGTATTTTCATTCATATCAATGTTCATGAATATAGAGCAGATCAATTAACTGAAATCGATATGAATAATAGATTTGTTTGGAAAAATTTGAAAAAAATTGATTTACCAGGTTCATTCCTTTTAAGTTGTGCAATCATTTCAATGTTGATGATATTTAATGCAAGTGATTTAAAACATTTATCTATTTATATTGGATGTTTTATTTTATGTTCAATTTCTTTCTGTTTAGTTGAAAAATACGTAATGACTGTTAATATTATTCCATCATCCGCATTTAAAGGCGTTTTAAGAATTACAGCATTTATTATATTTTTTGGAGCAGCTGCAATTTATGGTATGAATTATACATTACCACTTTATTTTCAAGTTATTCATGATTTTTCTCAATTTCAATTAGGTTGTTTTAATTCATTTAGTGTTTTTGCAACTTCTGCTGGTTCATTGATTGCAGGTTGGTATTTAAGACATGATGATGAAAATGTTAGTCCAAAGGTAATTGTTTCTCGTGGTATTTATTTATCAGTTTTATGTTGTTTAGGTATAGTTACAGGTGTTTTCCTTTGTATGTTTGCATCTATTAATTTAAAACCAACTCAAAGTAGAGATGATTTAACATTAGATATTTATATGAAAATTTTATTATTATTAGCTGGTTCAATCATTTCATCAATTGGTTATGGTGCATTTCTTGTTGCTTTACTTATTTTAGTTATTGGTATTGTTGGTGTTAAACGTCAAGCAACAGTTACTGGTATGAATTATATGTTTCGTTCAATGGGTCAAAGTTCAGGTGTTGGTATTACATTAGGACTTTATAATCATATTTTGGTTAATGATTTAAATCATTATTTTAAGAAAAAGAGCATCCCTAATGGTATTGAAATTCTTGAAAAATTAAAAAATTCAACGTATTTTATTCGTAATGGTTTACCTGTTCAATATTTACATAAAGTTTTGAAAATTTATAGACAAGCAATTGGTGATTCAATGATTTTAGTCTTTTTATTAGGTGCTTGCTCTTTTCTACTCAGTTTACTTTTGAAAGTATATCAAAAGAATGATGAAGAATCTGAGGAAAGAATTTCTTCATCCAACGTATAGACATTTATAAAAAAATTATTCTAATTAATGGTTATTTAAATATATCAGATCGTAAAACTCTCCAACATTTTGTTTTAATATATTAAAAGATATTCTATCATCACAAAACATTTGTTTTCGGCTTTGTAAAATGTCAGGATTATTAAAAAGTTTATAATTTTCACCTAAAAACGCCAGACACATTAATCCACGATCAATCATATTACCCTTCATTAACTCTAAATTCATCCCCCAAATAGTTAATGCACCAATCATACCTTTTGCAACTAAATCAAATGGTAATCCTCCATATCCTGTACCTAAACCAGGAATTATCAAGGTATCTATTTTACCCTTTATTTTATTATCAAACGTCTCATTTTCATTATCCAACTTTTCATTATGTCTAGATACAGCACATAAAATTTCCCAAATACAATCAAATACAAAACGTACAATATTCAAATATTTCTTCTCTTTGACATCGACTGA
Organism: Pichia sp. NRRL Y-12824; assembly: GCA_030560915.1. Taxonomy (NCBI): domain Eukaryota; kingdom Fungi; phylum Ascomycota; class Pichiomycetes; order Pichiales; family Pichiaceae; genus Pichia; species Pichia sp. NRRL Y-12824. The sequence goes on along the minus strand of JAKTWG010000080.1, from coordinate 32,368 downwards.
ATCTGATTCATTAACATCATAAATAGATTGTGGAATACGCATTGTAGGAACAACAACTATAGAATTGGCTTTTAAAACCGTCCATGCTTTAGATTGTTCAAAATCTGGGAAATTAAAAAATTCAATAACATGTGCTGTTCCTAAAGGTGTGTATCCATGTCTAAGATATCTACGTATCCAATTTTCTATTGGTTGTTGAGTGACTTTTTCACCTTTTTGAACAGTAGAATACAAATCACATAATGCTTTATCAAATCCACCACCCATTCCACCAACACTATTAGCGGGTGATACTATAGCTGTTCGATTATTTGTATTGACCGTTGGCAGTGATGATAATATTCCTAAATGTGTAGTTATAGAAACTGTACATGGAAAAGATTTCTTAAAATGAGAGGTTAATTGTCTGGACCATGCATTCACCAGAGCTGGATTGGAGTCAATTAAAATTATTCGAAGGCCAGACATGTTTTCAGTAACAGCTCTAAAAACTTTCTTGAAAAAGAATGTTGGACATGCATCAAACAATAGCTTCGCTTACACAATTCATGTTGAACCCTTTTTAAAAAAAGAGGCTTATTTTACTTTAATTTGCTTGTTTTTTATTACAAAAATAACAATTGAATATTTCTAATCATCAAAAATGTTTGATAACAATCTTGAAGGATTCAATGTTTGCCAGAAAATGTGGTACTCTTTCTGGAATCCATCTTTAGAATGTTTTACTACACAAATTCCATGCCATGAATCACGTGGAAACCTATTCTCATGTTATGCACAAGCTGTTGCATTACATGCAATTGCCGATTCTGTTTTGGTTTATAAAGATATGACATTTCCAATTGTTGATAAAGCTATTAGATCAACTTTGAAATATAGAAATCCTAAACACGGTGCTTATTCTGTAGAATTTCATGGTGGTATTAATTCTGGTGATGAAGATATTAATTATGATGATAATGCACATTTATTAAGAGCATTTATTGAATTATATGAAGCTACAAAGAATCCAAAGTATTTAAAAATGGCTAAAGAAGTTCAAAGTTTTATGTTTACAGGTATAATTGAACATAAATTTTGGCATATTCAAGGATGTGCATGGCATATTTCCAGACCTTATATGGCAACTATTTCTAATTCTGTGGGTGCAACTGCAGCTATGCGTATGATTAAATATGCAGAAGATAAAAAAGAAGAAGAAAAACTTTATGAATTTGCTAAAATTTGCATTAATTTTATTTGGGAAAAAATGCTTGATAAAGAAGATTATGTTATTATGGACGGTGTTGGATGTGATAATGAAACTATTAATGCAACTAAATATAGTTATAATCAAGGTTCAACGTTAAGTGCACTTTGTTTATTATATAAATATGATCATAATGAAGATTGGAAAAGTAAAGCTGAGAAAATAATTGATGGATGTATAAATCCAACTAAAACTTTATTTGATCGTGACTATGAATCTCATGACAAAAGAACTTTACATGGTGTTAGTTATTTTAATCAATTATTGATTGAAGGTGTGGTGGATTACATTTTAACTTTTGAAAAAGAATCACCTGGAAAAGTTATTGATGATTGTAAATATCAACTTGTTAGACATTTATCATATTTTAGAAAATATTGTTTGGATCAAACCGATGGAATGTACTTTATGTCTTTTAATATTTACAGACTTGATCAAAATGTTTATAATCGATATAAAACTGAATTTGGTGGTCATAAAAATTATGATCCTGATCCAAGAGAAAGAGTTAAAAATATGGACAATATACCTGTTGATCAAAGACCTGTTGCTAAATCTTTGATTGGAGCAGGTGCTGCAGCGCATATCTTCTTCCAGGGTGGTAGAGTAATACCAACAATGGACCCACAATGTCCATAAATTAGTTGATTTTATATTAAAGTTTGTTTGTTTTTTCGTTTTGAATAGGTACACAAATATATAGCATAAATAATAATATAATTACAAAAGGAATCTAAAAGGTATTATTTTTAAATTGCATATCTGTTCAATTTAAATGCAGGTGGGTTAGGTATATCTTCAAGATGTCTTTCAACAACCACTAACTCTGAGTCATTTAATTTTCCAGCATATAGTAAATCTGTGTAGTTTTTAGTTAACCAGAAACATTTATTCTCTTCTGTATTAGACAATGTAGAAACTTTAGATGGAGACATTTGAACATCATTACTATTTCTTTTACGTTTTTTATTAATATCCACAGGAGATTTAGATGGTAAATCATAATTAGTATCAAAGAAACATAACCAATTAGATCCATAAACTCCTAAACGTCCTAAATTTTCAAAAATTCCAAATGCATAACCAGTTAATGTTGTAAATTGTGATGGCATTAAATTTGAGTTTTGCAATGACCAAGCAGAAAGAATTTGACCATTCTTTTTACCATTTAAAACGTCGAATTCATACACTTTATGATCTAAAGTTACTGCCAAGAGTGTTGAATTTGATGAAAATGATATACATGTTGCAATTGATGAAAGTTTAACTAATGTGAATAATTCTTTTGTTTTAATATTTAAAATATCAATAATACCATTATTTTTAGATAATGCGACTAATGATTTATTTTCATCAATTGAAATATGTGAATAATATTTTAAATACTCAAAATTTGATGATGATGAAGTTAATGAATCTTCTTCTGGTAAGTCATATTCCACAGGTTCTTGAAAATCATCAATAGGAGATGATGGAGATAATTGGTCAAATTTATAACTTAATAATTCATTTTCAGAAGTATAAACTAAAATTAAATCACTTGAATTTATAAATTTTGATTGTTTTGCACCTGTTGAAGATAATAAATCTGAACTGGATCTTTTAACTAAAATTTTATTTTCTGATTCTTCTACTAAATGGAATAATTTAACAACTGATAATCTTGAAACTAATAAATATTCACCATTTGAACTTATATCAACATTTGTTATATTTTCAGGATCTGAAAGTGTTAATTTTGCAACTAAATTTTTAGTATGATCTAATTTTAATTTCCATATTTTAATTTCATTTCTTTGCCACATTATAATCAATCTTTTTTCTTCATGGATAACTATGTTTTCAGTTAACGGATTAATTGGTAATTTTACTGAAACTGAACTTTGAAAATTAACAGAAGAATTAATATTCATTATCCTTTCAATACCACCACTAACTAAGAAATCTAAATTTTTGGATTGATAACAACACATTGTTCTAACATCATTACCATGCAATAATCTACTTGAAATATTAATCCATTTTGTATTATTTTTGGAAAGTTTAGTATAATTAAAACTATAAATTTTTCTATCAACTCCAGCACTAAAGAATTTTTCGCCAGTTGCATCTTTTGATAAACATAAAACATCAGCTTCATGAATTTGAAATGATTGTTGTAAAACTAAATGTTTTAAATCCCAAATTTTAATTGAACCTGTTGAATCACCAGAAACAAATTGATTTGATTTTGGTAAATATAATAAACACCAAATTAAACTTGGTTCAGATTTAGATTTATCGATTCTTAATGTTTGAATTAATCTACCTTTAAATTGATTAGTATCATTATTTATTTCATCATCATCTTCTTTAATTTCATCATTATAAGACCAACATCTAATTCTACCATCTGCACAACCACCAAGAATCATTTTATTTTCTATCCAACAAAGTGATAAAACTCTATATTTTTGTCTTTGTAAAATAGTTTCATGTTCAATAACACCTGGACCACCATTAATATCAACAACAATAACAGAACCATCTTCACAACCAAGGGCAATTTTATCATGATTTGAATTAATAGAAATTGACCAGATAACACCTGCATTACAATCATAATTTTTTAATGGAATGCCAGTTGATAAATCCCATTCAGTTAAAATTGTTGAACCACCAATTGAGAATAAACGTGGTGGTAAAGAAGGATCATTATGAGATGACCAAACTAATCCTTCAATAGAAGTACCTCTTGATCCAGGAATTATTGTTTCAAGTATCCATTTTGAACGGGAATTATTTGGATTCCAAATTTCAATTGTACCATCTGCTCTGCCTACAGCTAATCTGAAATTTTTTGGTGTTATTTCATTTAAATTTGATTCATGTGTAAATGCACAAGACGTTATGGATTCCGGGGTGTAATCAAGAAATGAACAACGATGAATATCCATTCTATAATATCTATATGTAAAAAATAGTTGAATTCAATCTGATTTGTTGGATCTTTATTTCAAAAATTTAAGGTTAAATTGAAATGTTTAAAAAAAATTTCAGAAAAAATGAAAAATTTTGAAAGAAAAGAAAAAAGAAAATCTAAATTTTTAAAAAAAAAAGAGGAAAAAAAAAAATAAGATCAAGTAAAAAAAAAAGTAATTTGTAGGGGTCAACTGGGAATTGAACCCAGGGCCTCCTGCACCCAAAGCAGGAATCATACCACTAGACCATTAACCCAAATGGATTACTTCCCTCCTTCCGGGATCGAACCAGAGACCTCAAGATGTCGTGTGTTTATTAACCATTACAGTCTCGCGCTCTTCCAACTGAGCTAAAGAGGGATTTGTTTACAAATTAATTGTTGGCTTGGCTTTAGCTAAGCCTTTTAAGTCACGTGGCCCTTCAAAATGTATTGTTTTATTCTAAGTTATTGCTTAATTAGGAAATAATTTAAAAAAATTGCTGAGCCTTGCTAAGTCGTATTTCCCAAATCAAATAAGTCACGTGGTTTTGTGACTCCGTGTTATAATTTAAAAAAAGTTTTTAAGGTTTAGCATTTTTAAAACGTCTATTATTAACCTTTAGATAGAGTGACCGACTCAAGGGAAAAAATATGGACGAGTTTATTAGGTTAAAACGTAATATAGAAACTATCAAATTTATAGTTTGAGAAATGCTTTTTCATTTCATATAGTAGAACATCATTTGCATTGTCTATTTATTTTAAAAGTTAACTTGGGATTTTGAATCACAGAACTTTCTCTTTTGAAAATCAGATTGTGAATCCACGTCGTGAAAGTATATATAACATGGAAAGTGCTATATTGTGCATTACAGTAATCTGAGTAGAGATCAAGAACAGAAAGCAAAAGCCCACGTCACAATGTAAAAACATCCCACGCAAAATGTCCAATAAGCGACAAGCGTAATTTCCACGCTTGTTAGCCGAATGTGTCAATGCGGTATAAATTTAAAATTTTGAGCGGTATTGGTATGTTTGTTGTTTAACAGAAAGTAAGGTTTGGAGGCTAAATACTACAAGCAAGCAAGATGAGTGGAAAGGTTATTATCGTTACTGGTGCATCCCGTGGTATGGGACAATCAATTGCACATATTTTACTTAAATCAAGTGAAGATGTCAAGATTGTTTTAATCGCACGTTCAAAGGATAAACTACAAGAATATGTTAATTCATTAGATAAGAAAGATCAAGAACGTGTCCATTATGTTGCTGGTGATTTAACTGATGAATCTGCTTTAGATCAATTGATTTCAGAAACTATTAATAAGTTTGGTAAAATCAATTCGGTTATTTTTAATGCGGGTATTTTAGAACCTATTTCACATATTGAAAAACTTGATATTAAAGGAATGAGAAGATTATTTGAAGTTAACTTCTTTTCATTAGTCGAATTAACACAAAAATTGATTCCTGAATTGAGAAGATCTGCAAAGGAAGACGGAATTCCATCTTCATGTGTTTACGTTTCTTCAAGTGCAAGTGAATACTGTTACGATGGATGGTTAGCATATGGTGCAAGTAAAGCAGCAGTTAATCATTTAGCTATGGATTTAGATAGTGAAGAAAAGGGTGTTATTAGAAGTTTAAGTGTTGATCCTGGTGTCGTTGATACAGGAATGCAAGTTAATATTAGAGAGAATTTAGGTAAAGGTATGAAATCAGAAGCACATAATATGTTTATTGAATTCCATGAAAAGGGTCAATTACTAAAACCTGAAATTCCAGGTGGTGTTTGTGCATTATTAGCATTAAAAGGTGTTCCTGAAGATTTAAGTGGTAAATATTTAGAACATTGTGACGAAAAATTAGCTGAATTTCAGTATGAAATTTAATTTTATTAAGCGAAAAGCGTATATAGCTTTTATAATGTAATGACATTGGATGGAATATTGCAGTAAGAATGTTCATGTCTTTAGTCGTATTTTTGTATTTATTTAACACCCATAATATCAATGGATTACAACAAGACAATTATAGTTACAGGAGCATCACAAGGATTAGGCAAGAGTATTGCAGAAAATATTCTACGCAACTACGCATTATCTCAAGTTGTGTTAGTTGCCCGTAACAAGACACGTTTAAATGCGTTTTACCAAGAATTAGAAGAAAAAGATAAAGATCGGGTTTTAACTATTGCTGGAGATGTTGTTGATGTGGAAACTGTGAATAAATGCATTGACTTAGCACTTGCTAAATTTGGGAAAATTGATGGAGTTGTTTTTAACGCTGGTATGCTTGAACCTATTGGTCATCTCAACGAGAAGGATTACGATTTGAAAGGAATGAAACGGTGTTTCGATGTGAACTTCTTTAGTATTGTTATGTTTTTAAACAAGCTACTAAGCAATGAACATGTGCTTGATTTGGACGTTGTATTTGTATCATCCGGGGCTAGTTGCCGGGGAATTGATGGATGGTTGGCATATGGAACGTCCAAAGCAGCAGTGAATCAGCTTTGTGTACAATTGCAAAGTGAATTCCCAGAAAGGGTTCGATGTACCAGTGTCGCCCCAGGGGTTGTTAATACTGCAATGCAAGGTGTTATTCGTGGTGAAGCTGGTTCAAAGGGGATGCAAGAGGAAGCACATAATCGTTTTGTAGAATTGCATGCTCGTGGTGAGCTTTTGGATCCGGAATTGGTGGGAGAAGTTTACGGACGGTTGGCCATAGAAGGTGTTCCCGTGGAAGTAAGAGGACGGTATGTTCGGTGGAACGACGACGCTTTGAGAAGAGAAAGGAAGAAATAAAATAAAAATTACAAAAGTAAATCGTTATATAATCATCTTCAGTCAATTTCGCAAGCCTTTTCATGATCATCTGAAATAGTTTCAACTGCAGAGTGTTGAATCTGAAAATCTCTAACAATACTTCCTGTACCTGATTTGGATCATATTTTCCTTTAATACAAGGCTTCCGAAAACCATAATTGTTTCATGACATTCATCATTTGCAAAGGACAAAAACACTTTATAATGTTGACTATTTAACAAATCGTACAGCTCATAACATGGCGACCAGAGTGAGGACAATCGCATCAACTCCCGTCCGTCTCCCAACCGGAGCTGAACCGTTCGTGCACACTCTGCCAGCCACGCTATGGGTATACCATGGTCAGACCAGCCCCAACTGGCCAACCATCAAGAACATCAACAACCTATTCGAACCAAATCACTTCTCACTATAAATCAATTGTCCACTTCGCAGCGCAACATGTTTTTTCCGTTCTCTGGACTTTCCAGGGTTTCTCTAGGTTGTACTGACCAACCATGCTTTAAATTGCATTTACTTCCCACCAATGGACTTTGCATACGACGTCGACACCTTCGACAATGGATCAACAGGAGACTCTGGAGCTTCTAATTCTGGAGTCTTACTTGCCTCTCTATCAACCACTGATTTCACAAAGAAACTCCAATCATTATCCATATTGGACATTGCTCGTGGTTCCAACAAACAAATTACCCAAGAGGTTGAAACATCCACTTCTAAATCACTGACACGTGCAAAATTATCAATAGATTTACTTAATTCCTTAGGATTCGACTATAACCCAATACACAATAATGAATTGAAGTCTGATAACAATGATTTAAACGATATTATCTTAAATCCAAATTTCGATGGTAAACTCCTCGTTGATAAACTTAACAAGATCCTGGAAAGTTCAGATGGATATGATGCATCTATTAAAAATTCCCTTGGAATACTAGAACATAGAATCGAATATGAAATATCTCTTAACAAATCAAATCATTTAGATTCTGATACTTCGTTATCCAATTCATTAAAATCTTTAACCGCAATTGGTCAAACAGGGAATTTAGCCCGTAGAAATCTAAGAGGGTTGATTGAAGAAGATTTGATTCATCAATACTCTAACCAACTGAGAAATTTTACAAAAATTGTCAAATCAATTGAATCGGTACGTCCTAATATAAAACTTATCACTAACGAGTATACAGATCTTCTTAATGTTTTAAATAATTCAATTAACAAGTCAGAAAAATTAAAGAATGAAATTTCATCTTATGATAATCAGAAGAAACTTATAGATCTTAAAAAAAACCTTTTGCTTGCATTTAAATCTACATTTACCATTTCTCAATATGAAGAACATTTAATTCGATTTGGAGATTTGAATGATTCAACAACTGGTACAGAGTTTTTCAACACTATTGATAAAGTTAAAAATATTCAGAATAAATGTGATGTTTTATTAGGTATGGAGAATGAAAAACTTGGATTGAATATAGTTAAACAAATGAATGAATTACTAATTTCAATTAATGAAAGAATTAATTCATATGTTCAAAATAATATTGATTTTGTTTATGCTGGAAATAATCAGCTTGCAATTAAAAAAATTAATGTCCAAATTTTTCAAAGATGTTTGATTTATTTGTATCATCATGATAGATCAAGTTTTGATTCAATAATGTCAGATATGATTGAATCTCGTAGTAGATCTATTTCCACAACTTTTATCAATCAATTAAAAGGATATACTGATGAAGCAAATGCTGTATCTACTAAGAAATCTACTTCGAAATTATTTATGTCTTCATATGATACAATTAGATTTATCTCAGATACTTTGGCTTACATTCACGGTTTATTAGTTAACGAAATGGAAAATGCAAATTCATTTTTCACTTTTGACTTTATATCACCAAATAATGAAAACAATGAGCTTGAGCAAATGATTAACAATATTGTATTGAAAATCATTTCAGGTTTGAATAATCCTTTGAAAAGTGCAATTGAAAATATTTTACGTCAAGAGAGTAAACTATCAACTTTAGTTAACTCTTATGAATTATTAGAATTATATTCAAACATGTATTTGAAATTGTTGTATTCTGAAGATAATAACGAAATTGAAAAAAATAGTTTATTAAACATTATGAAATATTTAGAGAATGAAAATCAAAATCGTGTCTTTTTCTTAATAGAATTAAAATTGAAAAATTTACAAATGGAATCAACAAATGAAGGTTTGAATACGGATGAATCAAATGGTGATTTTGTTCCTGATTGGATTGTTGAATGGTGTGCATTTATTGATGAATTATTCGAACCTTATAATTCAAATAAAAATTTGGATGATAATGAATTAAATATTATTGGATTAGAAAATGAGAAATGGAACTCACTTCTAAAATTGTTAATTAATAGACCAGTGGAAATAATTCGTGAAGTTCAAAAAAATTCGAAAATTAATAAAAAGGAAAATTTAATTTGGGGTTTAAACTGTCTTGATTATTTCTTTAATAAAATTGAAATCAATCAATTTCTCAACATTAGTGCAAATTATTTAAAAATTTTAATTGAAGAAGATACGGATAGTTTAACAGATTTAGAATTTACAGGATTGTTGAAAAGTTCAGGATTGTTTGATATTTTCAATTTAATTAACATGATTTTTAAAATTGATGATGAATATTTTGATGTTGCTTTTTATCAACCTATTTTAGAAAATAAATTATTTAATATTGATACTTTTCAGATTGCAAATTCTAAATTAGAAATTTTTTTATCAAGTTACATCAATCAGAATGAACTTAATGGATTAATGTCTCCAACGTTGTTCAATAAAGTTTTTTTTGATTCATCTATGAAATTTATTGATTTTTATCAAAAGTTATGTCTAATTGTAAAAGAATATTTGAGAGATTTGAACGGTAATGAAATCAGCGTGTTTCAATGGAATGAAATGACTATTGCTACGTTATTAGGTATAGAAGAATATTACCAAGAACATTTATAAACCCCCTTATATTTATACTATATAACCTATGTACGTATTGGTTTTTCACCTCTACCATAACCTTTACTTTCATAATAATCCATTGGATAAAAATCTTCACTAAATTCTTTATCTTCACCTAATAAAACCATTGCTTCATATGGTGTTAACAAAGGTTTACTAAATGCATATCCCCAATCAATACTTAATCTCGGACATGCAACTTGTACAAATGCATCAATATCATCAAACATTGCTACTTTTTGTGGGAAAATCTCACTAAGGATAATCTTAACTACCGTCTTCCCACTTTCTTTTAATTTTTCTTCTAATCTTGCAACAGTTGTTGGATTACCTTGTCTTCCTAAAGCACCTAATATGATACCAAACTTCTTCGCATTTCTAGCAACATCAACTGCATCTTTACGTATTTCAACCATTTGTTTCTTATCATATCCTTCCCTTGTAAATTTACGTGAATATGGATCATATCTAAAAGCAGGTATTTTGGGATTATGAATCATTGCAGATTCTAAATGAAATCTACCATCTCCAATATATATCATTGAATCAAATTGTTCACTATCAAGATGTGCACTCGTACATCCTAAAACTTCACCCTTAGATAAAGGTTTGATTTGTGGTGTATAACAATATATTAATTTTTCACCATTTGAATCATCAGCTAATTTGGCACGTACACTATGTATAGATGGATTAAATTGAATTGTACCAAAAAGAGCTATTCTTGAACCATGATCAAAATTTAACCTGATAGTATTAATTAAATGTGTTTCATCAATAGCAATTGTAACAAAAACATACAATACTTTAATCAATGTAATGTCAATTGGAACAAGGCAGGAATGTGCATAATGAACAATAAAATCACAATCTAATGCACGTGCAGTATAATCATCAATACAACAAGCACCATAACTCACATCACCCATAATTAAAGTCTCACATGAACAAAATTCACCCAAAATATCAGCAATTATAGGTGCATAAATTAATAAACCTTCAGGCATTTGCAAACAAACTCTTTTAGCATTTCTTTGCTTAATGTTAAATACCGTTTTGTGAATTTCAAAATTGTAGTTGGATGGTAAAAGTTTGATAGATTCGTTAAGTTGTTCATCATTAAGAATCGAATCTGGAATTTGGTTGATTAACCGTGATATAACTCTAGCTTTACGTGTACGCACAACGGCTGATGGTGAGTCTGCGGATCTCAAACTTGATGTTAGCTTCGTAGAATCGGTGGTCTTGGCACCTCCAAATCTACTTCTTCTTGATTTTTCAGGTTTTTCAGACTCTTCAGACATGGTTTATCGAGTCAAATGTAGTATAAATCTTGTGAAAAAAAAGCAGTATGAAGGTGATAAAAAATTATTGTAAATATGTTGATTGGCTATCAAAGACAAAAAAAAATTCAAATATTGCGCCTGAAAATTTTCTGTTGATTTTTGAAAAACATGTTTCAAGCAAGCATCTCCGAAGTTGACATTGAGGTATTCGAATACTGTTAATCATTAAAGCAACAAATGTTGACCCCTCGTTTTGAACTTGATCAAGATGATGAATATGTGTATATCAAAGTGCAGATTGCGAACATCAGGTTTTCAGCAGCTGCCATTGAAATGGTGGTAAATGATAACGTTTTCGTGTTTTCATTACCACCATACTACCTTCGTTTGAGATTTCCTAAATCATTGATTGAAAGCGAAGATGCACATTCCGAATTTGTTCCAAAGGAAGAATGCATTAAAATACGTGTTCCTAAATTAAACAAAGGTGAATTTTTTCCAGATTTAGATTTAGGTGCAAAACTTTTGGCTAGATTAAACGAACCATCAAATAGTGTTATCAACGAAGAGAAAAAGTCTAAACCTGTGTCATTAATTCAGGAAATGGATGTTAATGATAGCATTGCTGAGATTCATAAATCTCAATATTCTCAATTAGAACAAGAAGCAATGGATTACGATTGGGAAATCCCACAGACATTACCTCCTCCATTAACTGATTTAAAAGCATCTGTGAAGTACGGGTTTAATAACGAATATTCGGACTATTTAACACCATCTTTAGCTAATGGGAATGATATCAATGAATTATCGGATCCAGATCATTTACAACCGGATGATAGGATTATGGAAAGATTAATTAAAGAAAATATTAAATTTGATATGGAATATTATGCAAATGATTACATTTCAACCAAATATTTGAAAGAAAGTGGAATAATAGATGCACTTGAATTTACATCACCATTTGCAACATTGTTTAGTGAAAATAAATTGAAAAATGATATTAAAGTTGAATTTTCACAAGATGAACAAGATAGAATGTCTGATTTACCACGTAAATCATACTTAATCGACGATCCAAGACCATTATACTATACCATATTATGTACTTTATTTTCATACAGCTATGAGATTAGATCATTTCAAGGAGAAACAACAATTGAATCAGCATGGACAATAGGTAAATTGACTCCACAAATTAGTTGTTTAGACTCACAATTAATTCAAAGTAACAATAAAACAGAAAAAAATATGATCCGTGTAATAACATTAACTATGGCACGTCGAGCTTTAGGATTCCCATTATACAGACATTTTGATTTGATTTTGAAGTCATGGATGGACGTATATTGGATATTAAGATGCGGTAAAAGAGTAGTTTTGAAATCGTTGTTAGCAGTGAGAGAATTATTTAGAAAACATGATATTTATTATGTTTATTGTAAGATTTTACTTGATGATTTATGTGGTTGGGTGTTAAGAGATGATGGATGTAATGATATCGTATTAAGAAATCTTTCGCATGCATTAAGAAAAGATATTGATCTTTTAAATAGAACGGATGTCGTTTTTGAAAAAATTATAAGAGATGAACATGAAGATGAAAAAATGGGTGACGAACAACAGGAAGGAGAATTTGAATTTTTAAATTTAGTAGATGTTGAAGAATTTGCGGATGAGGCATACCATTCTAGTTTGTAATGATTAATATGTACGATAATAAAAATTATGCGTTTTATAAATTAAAAAGCAAATACAGCATTATTTAAGGGGTTTTAGGTTCAAATTCGTGGAATTTTTTCGGACTTGAAGAAATAAATGTGGATGCATTAATACATGATAAATTCATCATTGTAGAATTATCATCAGAATTTGTAACTGTAATTTCTTCTTCAGCTGATAATGTCATTTCTTTTAATGGTGAACCACCAGTTACTTTTCTACGTTTCAAAAACGGATTTACTTCAGATGTTTTATCTAGTAACTTTTCAACATCTTCAATATTAGTTTCATCACTGTTATTAGTTTTCAGTGATAAAACTGGTATAACAATTTCACCCCAGTTTTCTTTTTGTTGAGGAATATGATGATGACCATGCAGATGTGACTTTTGGTTTCCACGATGACGGTGATCAAAATTCAGTTGTTCAGTTTCTGGAATTGAAACAGTTACAGGTAATGATAATGTTTTTTTATGACTTGTTCCATGACGAAAGTTTCTGATATCAACAGGATTATTAGGATTAATATTTGATCTATTCAGTGACGATATGGCATGTGCTCCAATTCTAGATGGAGATAATTGATGTTTTGGTGGTAATAAAGTTTTCTTCTTTTTTGATATGGTGTTAATAGACTGATCTGAATGTTTAGATGTTGACCCTAAACCAAATTTAAAATTTTGCATTGGATTATTGTTACCGTCGGATTCGTGATTTTGTTTTTGCTGTGTTTTCGATAAATTATAAGTATTATTAAAATCAGATGAATTTGAAATAGTTATATTTCTTTTATGTCTATTATGTCTAACAGGGGATGGAGAATTTGAAGGAGAAAAAGCAAAAGGGGAAGATTGAGGTGGAGTTACAGTTTGGGGGAGCTGATTTAAAGAATTTGATTCAGAAGAGGAGTTTTCAAATAATGAAGGAATCAAATGACCAGGAACTTTTGCAAGAGCAGCTAATTTCATTAATTCAATTACCCTGTTTAACCTTTCAATCTTATAGTATTCTTGCTTAGTCTTTTCTTGTGCTAAACGTAAATCAAGTGCTTTTTGTAAAGATTTTTCAGAATAAGGCCAATCTGAAACGTCTGTTCCAAAAAGAGATTTGAATACCTGATTTATTGATTGATGTCTAGATGGACAAAATTGTATTTGTGGGTTCATTAGGCCTGGATTGATTGTTTGTTGAAAATCCTGTTTTTGAGGATTACAGTTTTGTGATTGGAAAAAAGAAGAAGTGGCAGTATTTGAGGAAGCAGAAAAATCATCATCAGCAGCAGAAGAAGCAAATGTATTTACAGAATAACAAAAGTTGTCTGTTTTCTGTTGCAGAGAATGAAAAGGTGCACTTGATGGATGTGTAGAGGCCATAAATATCGGTAAAGAGAAAGAGGATGTTATATTGGCTGAAGCAATTAGGTATTTGAGTATTAAAAATAAAATTTGCAGTTGTCGTCGCTTTTATCTTTTAAAAAAAATTTGCAGGCTTTAAAACAAATTCTTAGGTATCAAAAGCGGAATCTAAGAGGCAGTAGCTAGGAGAAAAGGAAGGAAACGAAAGGGTACTGAGTACCAGAATGTGCAAGATTGATGAATTTAAATTGGTTAAGGAAGCCGATCAGATCAAGATTAATGTTATGAAGTCTAGATTGCAACTATTGAAAAACTCACTATAGTATTTTAGGATATTGTTTAAATCAGAACCACACGCAAAGGGAAATCAGATTGATTGTGACTATATGATGCATCCACGTCAGAACTGACTCTGAAAAAGGAAACGAAAGCAGAGCTGTTACCCCTCCTTTAAAAGTAAAAGGATTATGCAATGCGTCCATGCAGACGGTAATGTCTTGGAAATGCCCAAAATAAAGATTTTATTATCTATCACTATTTACTACAATCTATGTATGTGTCAAAGTGTAAATGCCAATAAGATTTCCTAAAGCAGCAATTAGTATTACCATCCTTCCCAAAGAGGAAACATCATAACATGCGGCTGGAGTTTACGTAAGCATCATGATGAAGTCGATCGACGCTGTTTTTAAAGATTTCTTTTTTGTTCAATTTTCTTCAATTTTGGCGTTTTTCGTGTTTTGGCGTCTTGCCTTGGCCTATTATTGGGACCATATTTGCTCCTTGCTGGCTGGCTGGTAGAAGTAGTATACGGCCGGTTGCGGTAATTCCATCAGTAATCTGCGTTAATTAACAAAATATTATGTCTATTGTGTCATTATTGGGTATCAAGGTGTTGAACAACCCTGCCAAATTTACAGATCCTTATGAATTTGAAATTACATTTGAGTGTTTAGAACAGATAAAAGACGACCTTGAGTGGAAATTGACCTATGTTGGGTCTTCTCGATCTTTAGAACATGATCAAGAACTTGATTCTCTTTTGGTTGGTCCTATTCCTGTGGGGATTAACAAGTTCATACTGACGGCAGATGCTCCATCTCCCGAATTGATTCCTGCAAGTGAATTGGTGAGTGTGACTGTGATTATATTAAGTTGTTCATATAAGGAGAGAGAGTTCGTTCGTGTTGGTTATTACGTTA
Organism: Pichia sp. NRRL Y-12824; assembly: GCA_030560915.1. Classification (NCBI taxonomy): domain Eukaryota; kingdom Fungi; phylum Ascomycota; class Pichiomycetes; order Pichiales; family Pichiaceae; genus Pichia; species Pichia sp. NRRL Y-12824. The sequence continues at coordinate 16,781 of JAKTWG010000080.1, read as the reverse complement.
ATAATGAATACGATTCAGAGGAATTAAGAGAAAATCCACCTGCTAAAGTTCAAGTCGATCATATAGTTAGAAATATTTTAGCTGAGAAGCCAAGAGTTACTAGATTTAATATTGCTTGGGATAATGAAGGAGATTTAGACGAATATCCACTTGAACAAGAAGAAGGTGAAGATGACGAAGAAGGTGAAGATGAAGAAGAAGTAGAAGAAGATGAAGTTATTGATATGGGTGTAGATCTTGATGATGAAGAAGATGAAGAAGTCGAAGAAGAGGAAGTAGTAGGAGAAGATAGTAAAACCAATGTTGAGTCTGCAAAGAGACAAAATACCATAAATGATGATGACATACCCGAAATAAAGAAAAGAAAAACTGACAATGCCAATGTAGAAGATGCGGAAGGTGAAGCTGAGGATAGAGAGGAAGATTTAGATGAATTAGAAGAAGCGGATGAAGAAGAGTTAGAAGAGGAAGAATTAGAAGAAGAAGCTGCCCTCGACGAACTTGAAGAAGAAATTGGAGAGGGAGATGACGAAGAAGAAGTAGTTGAAGATAACGCAGAAGAGGAAGACGAAGAAGAAATAGTGACGAAAGACTTTGACGACAGTGCTGTTAAAGCAGAAACTCCCAAAATTGATAGTTCTGCTGCTACACCAACCGAATTTTCAGCTTAATAAACATTATTTAACTATGTATCTTATAAAATTAGAAAATTTAACACAATTTCGAATCTACATTGTTTCATATACTTCGTTTATAGTCTGAAAAACGTTTGTAATATCTTGACTCATTTCGGCATTCCACATTTGGCTTGCTTGAAGAACCTGTTTCATTTTATCCGGATGCCAACGTACTCGTTCTTGTTTTAGAATCTTCTTACTATTTAAAAATTTTTTAATATTACCAAAGTTAATATCTTTAAAAGTAGCACTAATAACGGGCACTGGAATATCTTGATAGTTTATACCTTCTTCAATATCCTTCCACATTGAAATATAGCTTGTATAGTTATACTCCCCTGGTTCTAATTCCTCATCTGAATCATCAGTGAACAAATCAAATTCATCAGTATTATTGTCCGAATCTTCGCTTTCTTCCATTGGTATATCATTTTCAGAAAATGCAATAAACTTATATCCATTTATTTCCGGTCCATATCTATGAACTTTAACCGGTCGTTTTTTGGTTTTGGCTGATTTAATTATATAATTACTGTCTTTTATAGTCTTAAAACTATCTACCATATCTTTTGGTTCAGTCAAAAAATGTGGATCTTCAATAGTCCGATTCGCCTTGTAGGTTTTTTTAAAGATTAGTCTTTTGGACTTTATACTTTTATTTTTTTGTTTGATTTTCATTTCAATAGGTTTCATTGGTACATCCTTATCTATACTATCTGACTCATTCTTTTTAGTAGCTTCAAGAGTTTTCCCCTTTTTTTTTGCAAACTTCACTTTTCTCGTCCACTGAAACTGTTGATTATCATAAAAACTATCATCATCCATTTTAAAGTGTGGTCTATGGAATCCTAAAAAAGAAATATTAGCTCAAATGAGAGGAAAAAGGCTGTGCGCAGCATGAAATGTTAAGGAACAAAGTAAATGGAAAATTTTGAGTTCACTTTTTTTTTTCCAATAGTTTCTTCCTTTTGATAAAGTGAATTTTCCGTGAACATATACTGATCTCACCATCAAACCGAAATGTTAAGACGTGGTTTATTTAGGTTGCAAAGTTTGAAAACTCACCGGTCTCCACCAAGCACCTTGGTTAGATTCAATTCTCTCCATTCAAAACAAAAAATAACTATTGAAGACCCGGATCTGTTTTATGAATCTGGATATCCCATGTCAGATGAATCCACGCAGTTGAAGTTTGCACATAGGGCAAGTGGAGAAACATTTGGTCAACTTGTTCAAGAGGTTCATAATGATAGAAATCCTTTACATAATACAAGAGTTATTACCCCAGAAGAAGCAATAGAGGGAGTTGATCCAAGATATCGTGACCCAGAAACTGGAGAACTTTTAGAAGGTGCAACTTCAAAAGATGCAAGATTAGATAAAGAGACGTTATGGGGACATGTTAATCAAAAGCAAATCCATATTCCTGATACATTTTCAGATGTCATTCAAAACAATTTATTATTCCAGTATGAACCGAAAGCAATGAAAGAACATGTTGTTGATTGGTATACAAGTATAAACGAAACGGGTATTAGAGAATTAACCAGTTCTGAATTATCTGCAGATGTTTCCATTGCATCATCCTTTGCACAAGATTATGCTGTTTCTTATCAAGTCTTAGATGAATTTATTAAAAGGATAGGTAAAGAAAATATTGAAAAGGAAGTCCATAGTATATTAGATGTTGGGGTTGGTCCATCTGTTGGGATGCTTGCCTTAAATGAACTAATGGGTGAGGAATGGAATCCAGAAAAGAAAGATTCTGTTGTTTTTGGTAACTTTCATATGACAAGAAGGTCTAAAATTTTATTAAGTAGACAAATTAATGAAAATTATGCAAGAGGTGAAGGTGTTGAAAAACATGAAGAAGAATCAGGAAAGGAAAGTGCCTCTTTTTTTAAAAATAAAGAAGACAAGGAAGTTCAAAAAAAAAATGAACCCCAAAACGGAGAAACTTACATCGGTAAAGTGAAAACTAAAAACTTAAAAGTAAAAACTGTTATTATGGATAAATTACGACCAATAGAAACTAAATATGATTTAATTATTGTTTCATACCAACTCTTAAGATCTTTAGAAAATTTCCCATTTGAGGTTGATGCAAAATTAGAAGAATATGTTAGACGTTTAAACCCAAGTGGCCATTTAGTATTGATTGAAAGAGGTACACCATTGGGTGCAGAAATTATTGCTAGAGCAAGACAAGTTATATTGAGACCTGAAAATTATGAAGGACAAGCTGACAAATTTCCTAGACCTTTCAAGAGTTCCGCAAAGAAATTATCAGCGAAACAACAACTTAGATTAAGTAAATTATCACCAGAAGAGAAAGCTCTTGCAATGAGAGATATTGAACCTGAATTACTAGAGAATTTTGACGTTGTTGAAGATGAAGAAGCTGCCAATGAGTTGGACAAGCTAGATGAACCTATTGATTTATCAGTTGTTGCACCATGTCCACATCATGGTAAATGCCCTTTGCAATACTTTGATCCTCAAGTATATCTATATGGTAAAATAGGGAAGAAATTGAAATTTTGTAGCTATAATGTTTCTGTTCACAGGCCAAAATATCTTTTAGAATTAAAGAGAGGTAAGAAACTAGCTGTTAAATGGACGGCACCAAATAGTGGTGTTGGTATTGACGGATTAGCTAAAGCAGGTAGAGGTAGAGAAGGTGGAAAAGATTATGAAACCGCAAGTTTTTCATATTTACTTGTTACAAGATCAAAAGAAGATGCAACCAAATTAGAAGAAGAAAGAAAAAAGAGAATAGAAGATGGTTCTACTGAAATTAGGAAAGTTGGATATAGAGCACAAAATAGAGGAGAATACCCACGTATTCTTGCACAACCAATGAAAAAGAAAGGGTTCGTTATTATGGATGTCTGTGCACCTTCCGGACATGTTGAAAAATGGCACATTTCTAAATCTATTGGTAAGCAAGAATATCACGATGCCAGAAAATCAAACATGGGAGATTTATGGGCTTTAGGAAATAAATCATCCAACCAATCTACGAAAGAAAACACCTACTACTTTGAAAAAATAGAAGAAAAAAGAGAAAATCTCAGAAAGAAGAAGAAGAGAGATGCAACAAGACTCAAGAGAAAGATCTCTAAGGAGTACAAAGATGCGTTAGAAGCTGATACAGAAGATCTTGAGGGTAATCTTATACGGATGGCCAAGATTGATGCTTATGAGTTTCTTGCCAAGCCGAAAGAAACAGAAAAGATCAAGGACAAACGTAAATTCCGCTATTGATGTGTTTTTTCATCCTGTAAATAACTGTGTAATTTTTTTGTAAATAACATTACATAACGATAAACATAAATGTGATTCTATATCCTACTTTTCACCGTGAAAGTACGATCAAACAATAAATGTGAAGGTTCTGTTCTTCACATTCACTACCTTCATCAAAGTAAACAAAAGAAGGAAGGTTTTCAGCCACTTATTTCACAATAACGAGCCTCCATTCTAGCCGCTGAGCCCCCACTGTTCTTGGAATTCGCCCTTACTTAAATGCCCCCTGTTTTGCCCTTTCTCCTTCAAAGTGGATTTCCTTCTTTACCTTTGTCTATGTTCTTCTTGATTCTTTTGGAAAGTACTGTTTGCTGGGTTTATCACATTCCACACAGACACCATGTCCGAACCATACACAGTTTTGTGCTGTAAGTTTTAGTATACCTTTTTCCTTTTTCCTGTGTTTTTGCATTTCGGCTTCATACTAACAATACCGCATATATAAATACATTATGTTTTAGTTGGTGATTCACCTACTTGTACGTTTTTAGCATGGCGACTTGCAGTGGGTGAATGTCAACTTATTATTGTGGATTCTGCAATTTTTCCTAAAAATAATGATATGGTTTACTGGAAATCGGATAAGTATACTGATTTTAATTATAAGCCCATCTTAATTTACGATAACTACTCCCAATTACCAGGTTGCAAAACAATAGCTGACTTTGTATTATTAGGGGCAAAATCTATTTCGAATTTACAAGAAATCGCAATGTCACTTATGCATGTAATTAATGATGATTCAATCATTCTTTTAGATTCATCTTATGCTAGTCAATTGGAAGATACTATAAGAGAAGCGTTTCCAAACAACTTAATATTGAGTATTTTGTCAGAAGCAACAGTCAAAATTTTGAAGTATGATACAAAATTTATATACAGTCATTTAGGAAATAAAGTTACAACAATGATCGGATCAACCACTTTGAAATCCCCAAAAAAAGTTAATGATTCCTTGAATGGTTCAAGTAATTCTGGGAAAAAGTTGAATAATTTGACACATATATTACAAACAAATGGGGTTTATCCATGTACTATTGTCAGAAATGGAGAAAAACCAACAATTAATAGTTACATATGGAAACAAATTCTATCATTTATCTCATTTAATGTATTATCTTTAATCTATGGAAAGTTAAGTATGAAAAATTCAGTTCAAGAACTGATTGTAAAAAAATCATTTTATGATGTGTTACATTTAGCATCAATAATTTGTCAAAATGAGTTCCCTAACACTAAGGATACCAAAAAATGCGAGCAAATGTTTGATGAAATGTTAAATCAATTCAATCAATTGCATTCACGATATAACATAGAACCTTTCAGCGGCGAGAGGCCAAATTCAAGTAACAGGCTTTTGGATTTACCATTGTGTATGTATAATTTTTCAAATCATTTCAACACTCAAATTTCATTATGTTTAAATCAATTATTAGAAATATCAAAACAAATGCATATTAGCATTCCTTACATCGAGTGTGTCAACAGTTTCTATTTGGAAATTGAGCAGATTGGAAATCAAAAAGTTTTTGATTGGATTAAAAAAGCTTCTTATCAACCTCAAATTCCACTAATATCATCAAATACGCAGATTGCAAATTACAATACCAACAATTCAAATCAATCATATAATTCTGTTAATAATGCACAATTAAATGGATCACACACCCCGGTAACACCAATGAGCGGAACAGTTCCACCAGGTTATACTTATTATCCAGAATACAATGTTATGGTCCCAACAGGAACCACGCCAAACTTTTATCAATATCCACCACAGGCAGCTGGTGAAATTCAAACAACATCAAATATGGTTAAAAAGGCATTTGTTCAACATCCTAGATTCAAAAATGTACCCAAAGAAGAAGTTAACGGTAAAAAAATTACTTATCATCAAATTAAAAATTTAATATACCCAATGACAAAGGGCACACCTACAGCACAAAATTTAACACAAGCTCATAAACATCTTTATCAGTATGCAAATTTAAATGGGACATTTGAAAGTGTCAATAACAGATATGGTACAGCAGATTCGTTAGACATTTTCAAATTATCAAGTGGATTTATAGATGATGAGGAAAAATATGATAAAGTTTCTTTGGAACCTGAAAAGGTTGAAGCAAAGAATAGTAACAAACCAAACCCTCAAAATGCTTTTGACAGTGACAAAAAAGATGATATAAAACAAGCAGAATCCTCAGACCCACAGAACACCATTAATAATGGAGAAAGTAGCAGTTTCGATGATGATATCAGCATGCAGGATGCTGGTGAAGTTAGCTGACATTGTTCATCGGGTGAGGCCTATATAAAAATATAGAAGTATAGAAGTTTTTAGATGAATTTTGTGTTTATTTTATTCAAAAATGTTAAATAATAGCGGAAAATCTTAGTCTCCTGGACTTCCCCCCACACGTCTAATTTTTTGAGGATGGTGTTCGCAATTGTTTCTTGAATGTGAGTTGGCGGTTAATCGCTACATGCCCCAAAACATGGAAATAGAGCTAGTAGGGTTTCCGAAGTGCATAATAAGATCCGCATACGTGTTCAATGATACCAACAGAACGTGAAATGAAGATAGTAGCCCTTAGTCGACTATTAAATGATAGATTGACCTTTATACACGAAGCCGATGAAAAAGAATTGGAACTTAAAGATTTAGAATCCAAAGAGAAGAATGAAAAGATAGAACCATATGTTTACGAGAATGCAGAAATTTTACTCCAGGAAACAAAATCTTTGATACCGTTGGCAAATCAAAAAATCAAAGAAGTCGCAGATGATCTCCGAAGTATTCTCTGTGGTGAACAAAATGAAGTTATTGATCGACTACTATCCGATGCTGATAAAATCAATGTAATATCAGAGTAGTTTTGATAATTAATTTATAGAATATTTTATAAAAGATAAATAAAGTTTAATAATATTAATGACATAGTAGATATACTTTTATTGGTGTTTTATGTAGGAAATGATTTTTTGTTGTTAGCTTCCCATTCCTTTAATGCCTCTTCCCATTCTGACTCTGCATCGAAAGGTTTTTCATGTTTTTCATAGTATTCTAATAGTTCTTTATGTTTTTCTTGCTCAAGTTCATCCCACTTTTCCTTCTCATCAATCCATCTTTCTTGTATATCTATATCTTCCATAAATCCCATACCGGACTGTCGTATTGCATCTGTCCAAATTGAATCTCCACCAAGCTCATTTGTACCAAAACAATATCCAGTTGCTTTATCTATCAAAGACAATAAATTAATCATGGACGTTTTATCCTCAATTGATAGCACATTATAAGATAATAAACCGAAATCTTCAATTAACTCAGCAATTGACTCAGTCAATTTAGAATATTTTTCGTTGAACCATTTATGAGATCTTTGGTTATTTTCTGTTTCAATATATGGGGTTAAATAATGAAGGTCATCAACATCTGTATAATATTGTAATTTAAATGGTAATCCACCTTCAAAATCATCATCATCTCTTTTACCTTTCTTTCGTTCGTTTTCTTCAACACCTTTGATATTAAGTTCCCTCTTCTTTTGTTCCACCCTATTCATTCTATCACTTTGAATATATCCATTTAATAGATCAATTTTTGAGATGATGTTAATCTGTGGTAAGTCTAACTGCAACATTGATCTTAAAGTTAGTAAAAGTGATGAAATCCAACTTGATGGAATCGTTAAATTCATTGAATCTATTAATGAAACAACACATAAACGGAAATCTAAAGTTTTAATTAGCTTTTGAAAAATTTCTTTAAAAACAGGACTAGTTGTAAAAAGTTCAGTTTGTCCAGGACAATCAAAAATCACGTACGTTGAAGTTCCATCCCTACTTAATTTAATTAGTTCACGTATCTTATCTATAAAAAATTCAATACTCTGTTGAAAAATTTCTAAACAATGCATTAATCCACCATTTGGTCCTAATCTTAATTCTTCATCATTCATGATCTCTTCTAAAGTAATTACATCTCGTATATCTAACGTACAATCATAAGGGAGTCTATCATTAGCAGGATCTAAATTGATTATTAATGAGTTTCGTCCAATCGAATTGAGGAATTGATTCATACCATTACAGTATGTAGATTTTCCTGAACCAGGAGGCCCAATAACAACCTGTCCATATGGAGCCATTATGGATTATTTTAGTTAGTATATAACTTGTTAAATAAATAATAGTTTTAAAAGAAAAAGAAAAAGAAAAACTAAAAAGTAATTGCCACAAATGATGATCAAAAAGATACTGGAAAATGAGGATCTCTAAAAAAAAAATATTTTTGCCTTCTTTTTCTGATTTGATGACCTTCTTAATTTGCCACTGTTTTCGTTTAAATATAAATATTGGTAATCGTAATTAAAGGAATACTCAAAAGCAACCATGGAAAAGGAACTGTCTATAATAGACGGTATTTTAATGAATTTAGCTGGGATTCAATCATTCTATGAATTTGAATATTCTCAGCTAAAAACATTCCACCAAATGCAAAAACAATTTCAATGTGAAACTTTAAAAGCTGATGATTTACAAAAGTCCAGCGATATTTTTAGAAAGGAAACAGATAAAGAAATTAAAAATACTGAAACCAAGCTACAAGAGGTGGAAAAAAAGATTAATCAAATCAAAAAAGATATATCCTTTAGAACTGAATCTAAGCAAAAATTAATTAATTTATTTAATGCTCTAAAATCTGTTGACTCTTTAGATAGCTTATCAATAGACGAACCAAAAACACAAGCACAAAACCGTGTTATTGAAGAACCAATCTCCGAATCAAATCTTCCTATTATGGAAATTAGAGAAGAATTGGACGAAGATGGCGAAGTTATAAAGAGTGAGATCAAACCATACAATTCTTCGGAAAATCAAATTAAAGAATTATTACAAGCAAAAGCACAACAAAATCAAAATCGACTAAATATAGGATCTGAAGATGAAGATGAAGATGTTGTCGTTCAAAGTTCCTTTAGATTCTTAAACAAACCCGAATCAAAATCTACATCCAAGCCTGAATTACCTGAATTTGGAAAGGAACTTAAATCTGCAGTTAGCAAAGAAACAAATAATACCCAAGTTGAAGATAAAGCACCAGAAAGTCCAGATGAAGACAATGATGATAATTTTTGTCCATTTGTCATCAGAGAAGAAATAGATGAAGATGGGAACACCGTTAAAACTTCGATGGCTAGAATTCCACAGATGAAGCCAACTGTAGAGGATTCAGAAAACGCAACAAATACTAAATTTATAGATAAAAATCAAAATAAAGAAATTGATGAAGATCAATTAGCTGACCTTTTTGAAGATATGGGATTTAGTATGCCTAGAATTAGTGAAGTTTCTGACAATCAAGAATGTGAAATCAAGGAAGATAATGAAAGTAAATCAACTGGTGATTTTGAACCTGATGAACAAAATGAAATTCAACAAGTTCCTTTGAAAGATGAAGATGTAGCATCATCAAAGGTTTATCCAATTGACACAACTGATATTTATACTTTAGAACTAATTGCAGATGAACTTAATCAAGGTAATGAAGAAGAAGAAGAAGTGGATGACGATGCAATTCATGAAGATTTTATAATTGATCAAAATATCGATGATTATGAATGGCCTGAAATTGACGGCGGTGACGATGAAGGTGACGATGAAGAGGAAGAGGACGATGAAGAAGATGTAGAAAATATTCAAAAACGTACCTTATCCCATATGTTTGGATCGAATGGGCATAACTTATTTACTCAAAAATTATTGGACCTTAGAAATAAAAATAACTTGGGAAAACAAGAAACAGAAGAGATAAAAATTGAAGAAGTTAAAGATGTTATTGAATGTCCTGAACTTTCCAATTTAGTTCAAGAAATCAAACCTGAAAAAGTTAAGAAATCTGTTAGTTTTAGTTCCACAGTTGATGTTAAAAATGTTTCAGATATTTGGGACGATATAAGACGTTCGAATGCAGAAAATGAACTTAATGCAAAAATTCAAGATTCTTCCAAATCACTATTCAAAAGTTACGTTGCAACCGGCAAACCTCAAGGACAAAAAATTGAAGAGATGGACACTAAAGAAGAAAAGGAAGACCAAGTTGTTGTTGTGTCTGATATTATTGAAAGACAGATTCTTGATGCTGACCCAGATGCAAATGTATTAGCACATAATAATGTTTTTAAGGCTTATGATTCTAACAGTCTAAGAAAACAAATTGATAATCATATGTCTGCTGTTGTTGATAAACAAAATATGACTAAACTTGCGGGTAAGAAAGCACCATCGAGATTTAAATTAGCAAGAGCTGCTGAAATGGGTAAAAAATTTCAAGAAACACACATTCCTACGGAAGTACGTCAACAGATACAAGCTATAGTTAGTTCACAAGTTGAAAAGAAACCAAGTTCACCGAAATCTCAAACTAAGAGCTTAAAAACAAATCTGAGTTCTCTTAAGCCACGTTCACAAAAATTGGGAAATTTTACTAAAATAGAAACACCGAAAGATATTAATCCCTTACCTGTGAATCCATCTATGCAAGATGAGGATTATGAAATCATTAGAAATGAAGCAACCGATGATTTATTTGATGATGATGAAGATATGATTGAAGGAGAATTTGTGGCTTCTGATGTAATACAGGAAAAATTTATTACTGATTCAGATGAAAAAGAACCAGTTGTTACAGAAATTAAGGAAAAGTCAAGTTATTTCCCGAAATACGAGAAAAAAGAAAAAGCTGATGGTGAAAAAGAAGTTATTGGTACAACCTTAGATTATAAATCATTATCCGAAGATTTAGATACTATGGCCAAAGCATACGTTTTAGGATTATATGATGATGATTTACAAACTAGTGGGGATGTTATTGAAGAATTAAAAGATTTTGAAAAGCATAATCAAATTGTTGAAGATAGAACAAACTCTGAGCTTCATGAACGTGTAACTGAAATCAACAAGCGTTTTGAAGATCCAAATGGTAAAATTGAAGAAATTTTAGAAGATAACAATCCAATGGTTGTATCAGACATTATTGAAAATGATATAAATGAAATCTTGCAAGAAAATGCTATTCCTGATGATCAATTAGATATTGAACTTAATGATGAAACGTTAACTACACAAGTTGCGTTAGATTACACCAAAATGAGATCAAATATGATTCATAAATATAAAGGTGGATTTAGAGAAACTGATAAAGAAAAGGAATTTATTCGTCCTGAAGGAAGTGAACGTGTTAGTCGCTTTAGAATGGCTAGATTAGGTATGTAGCTTACTTTATTTTTCTATAAATGCTTATAATTACTTTTAAGAGTTAACAACTTTAAGATGAGTATTTTCTTGATATCCGTTTAACATAAATGGATCGATTCCTGCACTTTTCAAATATTGATAAGAGGAAATTCTCCTTTTTTCTTTATTTTCTGGCTTTGGAGCAATGTTTCCATAACTTTTTAGACGACGACTGTTTCTTGTAAACACATTTGTATCTTCAGGTATTTTAATTGGTTTTTTCATATTTGTTTCTATAGATGTTACTTTTGGAGAATCAAAAGAAAAATTATCTTTACAATCAAAGTATGGAGTTTCAGGTGTTACGTATTGACGTTGTGGAATGAATTCATGTTTCGGTAATTCAGGGGGTATAGAAGTATCAATGATTTGTTTATCATATTTTAGATCATTGTAATCACGTAAATTAAATTGATTTATACTTTTTGATGGAACTAGCGGTAAAGTTTTATAGTAATTTTTAGTTATTAATGGAGTTTGAAATTCAGCATCATGGTAAATTTGTTCATCTGAGCTGGTTGTGACATCATCTGAAGATTTAGAAAATGATGAACTTGGAGCACTTGAGAATAAATCATCTGTAGCTTTTGATGATCCATATGCTGAATTTGAAGTTGTAGTATATGTTGAACATCTGTTTCTTGAGGATGCAGGAGATTTAAAATTAAACATTTGATTGTTTTCAATTTTTGGAGATTCATAATATATTTCTGTTTGAAATTCATGAATGGATTCAACATCTGCATTTAATTGCGAGTATGTATTTAATAATTTGGAAACAAGAGAATCATTTGATTCATTTGGAAAATTCACATAAAGCTGATTGTTTTTAGAATATACCACCTTATTATCATTTTTAATACCTTCTGTATCTATATCAAGATCATCCATCTTTTGAATAATAGATATTTTATCCAGATATTCATCACTATTTTGATTACTTATTTGTTGATTTTGCTGAATAAATTCCTGATACTGTTGTTCATTGTCATCATTTTTGTTCAACATATTATTAGTACTAATACTTCTCTTTTCATTTGGACGCTCATTTTGATGGAATTCAGTAGATGAAATTTTTGGATGTGATAAAGAGATAGATCTTTTTTCAGGTTGTTTAAGTTCAAAAGTTTCCATAATAGTACCAATTGTGCTTATTCTTTTTCCTATTTTTGAAAATAAACGAGAAGAAGTATTACCATTTCTTGATTCTCGTTTCTTAGGCATTGGCAATGGAATATTTTTTTCATTTTCAATAATAGCATTTGCAACTTTTTCTTTATCTTTTCTCATTTTCAATTCATATAATTCTTGAGATAAGATTCTTGCTTTTTGTGAATTTGGAACTTTGTATTTTCCATCATCTCCAACAATAGCGTGCAATGAAGGTAGAGTACACACACTCAATTGAGATCTATTTGCAACAGAGCCTCTAAAATCAGTATTTGGGTCTAGTTTATCACCTCTAAGTTTGCGTCCATACATGATTGTTTGGTTATTTATACTATCTTTTTTTTTTTCAATTCAACTACAGGAAAAAATAAGAACGAAACTAAAAAAAACAGTAATCAAAACGTTCAGAATTATTTAAAAAGAAAGGGAAGGTGTCAAAGTACAAGGAAACTGAGGAAGTTATACGTATTATAGCCTGATGAATTAAACGAACAATAAAACACAGGAAGTAATCGAACAATTTTAACAAATTGCATTCCGAGATACTTATCGAAGATGGCTGCGTTCAACTTTTTCCTAATCAGGAAGGCCCCCCTCGGTTTAATGAAGAACTTATTTTTCACACAATTTAAAAAATTTTCCCCGTATATTGTAAAATGCATTAATAGAATTATATCCATAATCACGTTTTATTCGGGATTTGTTTTTAGCATTTAAAGTTGTTTGATTATGTCTGCCGATTTAGCAGCAGCATCAAATTGCAGTTCTGAAACGGCTGAAAAGCCAGCACTTGATTCAAGAATAGGTAGAGATCCACCATTTGTATTTGGACAACGATTTTTGACTGAAGATAACGATGTTTTTCAACATAATGCATGGGATAATGTTGAATGGGATGAAGAACAAATTGAACAATTTCAAGTAAGTATAGACAAACAAAAAGAAAGTCCAGTTTCTGAATTTTATAAATCGGAATATAACACAAAACCTAAGAAATATTGGGATATATTTTATAAAAATAACAGAGAGAATTTTTTTAAAGATAGAAAATGGTTACAAATTGAATTTCCAAGTATTTTTGAATGTACAAAACCTGATGCTGGACCTAAAACTATTTTAGAAATTGGTTGTGGTGCAGGTAATACAATGTATCCAATTTTAAGTAAGAATGAAAATTCAAAACTTCGAATTTTCGGATGTGATTATTCAGATATTGCAGTTGAACTTGTACGTAATAATGAAAAATTTGAAAAGTTACATTCTTCAGGAAATTGTTATAGTAGTGTATGGGATTTAGCTAATGAAGAAGGTAATATACCAGAAGATTTAGAAGAGAATAGTGTTGATATTGCAGTTATGGTTTTTGTATTTTCTGCATTAAATCCGAACCAATGGATTCAAGCTATTAATAATTTGAAAAAAGTTTTAAAACCAGGAGGTATTATTTTATTTCGTGATTATGGTAGATATGATTTAGCACAAATTAGATTTAAAAAGAATAGATTATTAGATGATAATTTTTATGTTCGTGGTGATGGTACAAGAGTTTATTTTTTTACTGAAGAAGAATTACGTGATATTTTTTGTACTAATGGTGGATTTATTGAAGAAAGAATTGGATCAGATAAAAGACTTTTAGTTAATAGAAAGAAACAATTGAAAATGTATAGATGTTGGCTTCAAGCAGTTTTTAAAGTTGCTGAATAATCCTAATTAATTTAATTATATAATTTAATAATTATATGTAAAAAAGTATCAAAATATTTCATAACTGAATATAATTCATCTATTGGTACATCCATAGGTAATTCAATACCATGAGCTATAACTGTTTTAGTTTTTAATTTAGTATTAAATGATAATTTATTAATAATTTTTTCGAGTGTAATATTTTTTAAAGATTCATCAGGAAATGATTGATATATACTCAATTGTTCAACATTTTGTAAATTATCGTTTATAACAGTATATATTTTTAATGGTACATTTTTTGGGTTTTTAGGCATAATTTTTTTAAAATATTTTTCGAAAATGATAGAATTAAATGTTTTTACAGCATTCCAAAACTCTTGAGAAGATTCTAAACTCATTGACATTACTATATTACTTTTTTCATTTAAAATATAACATGATTCTTTAATTATATTTCGCCAATACTTTTCATAAAATTGAGGAATGCTTTCAATTTTAGATATTTGATGTTGAAACAAACGTAATGATGTTGAACTAGATATACTTAGTTGTAAATTAATTTCAAAATAATCCTTTTCTGAATCGTATAATTCATAAGACACATCTACAGGAGTTGACCAATCAATAATTTCCTTATTATTTGTATTTTCAAACCATGCAGTTGATAATTTTGTTATAGGGATATTAAAATATTCAAAAACTGATAATAAAAGTTCATATAGATAACTGTTTCTATGAATTAAAGTGTAAAATTTAGTTCGTCCTGTTGATTGTGGATAATTTATTTGACAACATATTTGAGAATTCCATATACGATTTGCCAATTCTGAATTTGACATTGTGTTCAAGGTTGTTTAAGAATAGCTATAATATGGAGATTTGAGAATTAACAATAACAAGGCATATAATATATAAGAAAGATAAAGGCAGGGTTTATTTTGATTTTTGCGTCGATCGACGTGTTTTTTTTTTTTTTTTTTTTTTTTTTTTTTTTTTTTTTTTTTTTTTTTTTTTTTAATTTTTTTTTTTAATTTTTTTTTTTTTTTTTTTTTTTTTTTTTTTTTTTTTTTTTTTTTTTTTTTTTTCAGTCTGATATTGTAAAATTACAGTTTGCATTTATGATTGATTGATTAACACGTGTAATACTTCTTTTTTTTTAAAAATTTTTTAGACAATTAAGTCAAATATATATCGAATAAATAAATAAGAGATAAGAAATAGTAGTTCATGATCTAGACTTATCGGAGTATACTGGTAATAATAATAATAATAATAATGATAGAGAAAAATAATTTAATAATTTAATAATTTAATAATAATAGAAGAATGCCTAAATTTATAAGTTGGAGATGATAGCATCGGTAAAGCTTGAAGTTGATGCGGTACCTCTTAAATCACCAGTTCTATTTTCTGGACCAGAAGCAATAGTTTTTAAGACAGCTGCTTCAATAGTATCAGCATATTTAGTTAAACCCATGTGTCTTAACATCATACAAGAAGATAATAATAAAGCAGTTGGATTAGCTAAACCTTTACCTGCAATATCAGGAGCGGAACCATGAACAGCTTCAAAGATACAAACTTTTTCACCCATATTACCAGAAGGAGTTAAACCTAAACCACCGATTAAACCGGAAGATAAATCTGATAAAATATCACCATATAAGTTTGGCATAACCATAACGACTTTACTGTAAAGAGTTGGATCAGAAGCTAATTTTAATGAAGTATTATCAATTAATTCGTAACTTACTTTAATTTCTGGGTAATCTTTTGAAATTTCTTTTGCACATTGAACGAATAAACCATCAGATAATTTCATAATTGAAGCTTTATGAACGACGACAACTTCGTGTCTACCGGTTTCCCTTGCGTGTTCAAAAGCGTATCTAATAACTCTTTCAGAAGCTTTTTTAGTAATTAATTTAATTGATTGGACAACACCTGGAACAATGATATGTTCAATACCAGAATATTCACCTTCTGTATTTTCTCTAATAAGGACTGTATCAACTTTTTCATAAGGAGTTTGATAACCAACGATAGATTTACAAGGTCTAACATTTGCAAATAAACCGAAAGTTCTTCTTAAAGTTAAATTCATAGATTGATGACCTTTACCAATTGGAGTTGCTAAAGGACCTTTTAAAGCAATTTTATTTCTGTTAATTGAATCAACTGCAGGTTTTGGAATAGTTGTAACACCATTAATTAAAGATGGAGTAACATCGACAGGTTCCCAATTAATTGGGACTTTTGCAGCGTCATAAATTTTAATGACAGCATTAGAAATTTCTTCACCGATACCATCACCTTTAATTAAGGTAACATCGTAACGACCATTTGCGTTTGGGGAGCCGAGATATTGACCTGCAACCTTTGAAGAGTATTGTCTTTGAGCTGACATGAGAAAGGATTTGTTTAATGGGATGTTTCTGAACATAATGAGAATTATATAAGTAGGTAAGGTTAAGAAAAGAACAGGAACGGGGAAAGGTAAAAAAATCCGACGTATAAACAAACGGGGTGTGTCTTAGTGTGAGAGAAGGATGAGAGGAAAAGAAGCCAAAATTGGATAGGAGAAGAATAAGGGGGGAGAGCTTTTTTTGTTTTGCAGAGATATTGGATTAATTT
>JAKTWG010000079.1:0-41517 GCA_030560915.1 Pichia sp. NRRL Y-12824 | reverse complement strand
GTCTAGTTTAACAACCCGATTAGATTGATAACATGTAAATTCACTTATACTAGATACTGGCCAGGATGTGGCAAGACTTCGAGTAGTAGCATTAATCGGCTGATGAGATTTGTATTAAATCAAGTTCAGTGGGGGAGTATTGACACAGAGTCAAGAAGAAGTACGATAAAGTTGTCCGAAGATGGCGACATAATAAAAAGACCATTTTCTAATAATTTACAGCTCAAATCAGAAAGCGGAGGTTAAATTCTGCATTTTATCATCTATTTCTAATACACAATCTATAAAGACATGGAGAATGATATAGTTTCTATTAAAAATTTTCAGGTTCCTTATGCCTTACCAAGGTTATCTAGTTCCGCAGCAAGCTTAGAAATTTCATCATCTTCTTTGGTTTTGGTGTCTTCTTCCTTTGCCTTGGTCTCATTATCAGCATCAACGACGCTGTTAACCCAAGCGACTTCGGCTTTAAGTAAATCTTTGGTACTTGGACAGTAGTGTCCACCGGGATGTTTTAAAACAGTAGCATTTTCACAGTGATCTGCAAAGGCTAATGACCGTTCGTTAGAAACCAAAGTATCTAATTCACCAATAACATGTAATGTTGGTACAGTGATTTTTTTCTCATAGTAATGTTGAACCAGTTTATTATCGAACTTGAAGCCAGAATAAAGGATTGTAAACTTTAATGAATCTAATGCTTTTTCATCACCAACTACTTCGTTAAAAGAAGACAAAATGGTACCGGCAATACCAGAACCTTGGGAAAAACCCATGATACCAATAAATGGACCGTGTTCTTCGTAAGCTCTTTTGATAACATCTAATGAAGGTTGAATATCAAATTTTTCAGCTTGTGTGTAAACCCAACCTCTAAAGTCAACTTCATCAGCTTTATCATCTGCCCCCAAGTTGGAAGCAGCAAAGGGTAAGTCAGCTGGAGTAAGTTGGATTGGGGCATCAATGAAAACAGTGTGATAACCTGCCTTTTTCAAAGCTTTTCTAATACCCGAGGCTTTCACAGAGAAGACAACACCATTTTGGGCGAATCCGTGGAGACACAAGATGGTACCTTTAATAACCTTTTGGGACATAATGTGTGAATGTTGAAGAAATCAGACCCAAAGAAAACCCGTATAGGTCAAATATGCAGTCATCCAGAAAGAAATTATATTCATCAAATCGAAAAAAAGAGTCTCCGGTGTTAAGAAACTGTTGAATGAGTAACGAAGAGGTGTCTTTTTCCAGCCAGGGTGCCCAGAATGCTGGGTTCTGAGCCCTGGGCCTTTTGTTACAGATTGGGGGCAATGTAGTGTGTCCAGAGAGGTATATACGTTTCTTTGATTACTGTGGCAATGTATAATATTTAGAATCAGCTTTCAACCCCTCATTGCCTTTTGTTTTGCCCCATTTCTGCCACTTTTCACACACATTCGACTCTTCACAACAGAAAATGTGCTGTGCCTCTTTTGGGAACACTGTTTCTCAGAAATCGACTTATTTCCCCTTCTTACGTCTCTTTTCCTAGTACTGCTCAGCTGGTTTTTTTCTTGAACACCACATAGAACATAGTGCAAACAATGCCAGAAGCATCACAAAGTATCGACGATTCTTGGTTCGTTCCATTACCAATTGAAGAATACCAGAAGGCTGTTGCTCAAGCCGTACCGGAAAACATTCCTGAAAAAGACTCATGTCCCAAAGATTACAAAATTGGTAGTTTAACTGTTTCATGCGGTCCAACTGTTCGTTTTTTAGCATCTCATGAAGGTACATTGGAAAACTACAGAGGTTCTATTTTATTAGTTGTTAGAAATTTTTCCAATCAAGAAGAATTACCCCCAGTTCAATTTACTTTAGGTCCTTCTAAAAAATCTGATAACGGCCAATTCTTTACTAAATTTCCAGCAAAAGCTGAAATAATTTACGAAGAAGAAGATTTTACATTTTTAAGATACTCTTTTGAGTTTGATTTGCAAAGTTATGAACAACGTGTCAAATATTCCATTGATGGTGGTACATTACCACATTACGAATTCTTTATTCCATCAACTGAACAATCTATGAACGTAATGTCATTTTCATGTAATGGATTTTCATTAAATGTTGATACAACTACATTTAAAGGTTCCTTATGGTTAGACGTCATGCGTAAACATGCTAATCCGGATTTTCATTATCATTTAATGGTTGGTGGTGGGGACCAACTGTATGCAGATAGTATCAAAAATACTTCTGAAGAATTCAAAAAATGGATTAAACACAAACATATCCATTCATATGATAAAGCTACACCAGAAATGGTTAAGTCTCTTGATAACTATTATTTGAATCGTTATATCGAATGGTTTGGTAAAGGTTATTGGGTCGGTATTAATAGTAAAACAATCCAATCTATTTTACCGATTGCCCTTGCATCAATTCCTCAAGTTAATATTTACGATGACCATGATATTATTGATGGTTTTGGTTCTTACAATGATATAACTATGCGTCAAGATATTTTTTTAACTCTTGGTAAACGTGCATTTAAATATTATATGTTATTTCAACATCATACTAATCAAGATGAATCAGGTGATAAAGAACCATCATGGATCATGGGTAAAGATAAAGGTCCATATATGGATCAATTATCAAGGTCCATTTACGCAAGGTTGGGAAAATCAATTGGCTTATTAGGAATTGATTGTAGAACAGAACGTACAAAATATCAAATTATCTCACCTGAAACATATGATTTAATATTCAAGCGTATCGAGAAGGAAGTTTCAATTTCCAATGAAATGAATAAACCTTTGAAACATTTATATGTCCTGTTAGGTGTTCCAATTCTTTATCCAAGAATGGTTTGGATTGAAAGAATGATATCATCTGCAGTTTTTCGTCCAGTTAAATTTCTTGCTCGTAAATTTTTTGCAAAAGGATTAGTTAATGAATTTGATGGAGAAATTGAATTATTAGACGATATGAATGATCATTGGTGTGCAGATCATCATAAAAAGGAAAGAAATCAATTGATGAGTAGAATTATTAAATTTGGTAAAAAATATAATATAAGAATTACAATTTTATCAGGAGATGTTCATTTATCTTGTATTTCAAGATTTAGAGGTGATAATCAAACAGCTATAGAAAACCCACAAAATGATCCTCAGTTTATTGTCAATTTGATTTCTTCTGCAATTGTTAATGTACCACCACCTGATGGAATGGCTAAATTTTTATCACTCCGTGCAAATAAACATATTTTTGAAAACTCAGTTAAAGAAGATATGGTTCCATTATTTAGAACTGAACCTGGTTCAAAAGAAGCACGTGATCTTAACTTGTTTATGAACAAAAGAAATTATTCAGATTTGATTCCATTATCCAATTTATCTAAAGAATTCAAAGAAAAACATTTTGGTATTGAGACAAATGGGAAATTCTATATTCCTGGAGCTGTTACAGAGAAAAGTAAATATATCGACTTAAAACATAATGTCTCAGCAAACTATAAAACTAATGGTAAAATCGGATATCCATATGATGAAGATGGAATTATTGCTACATTACATGTTGAAGTCAATAGAGAAAATGTTATCAGTGAGACAGGAGATTATGAAATTTTAGTCCCATCATTACATGTTAAAAACTAAATGAAAATCATACCTTTTCTATTATTCTTTATTTTTAATAATTCATTTATAATAACTGCTATACTTATTGTGCTTATTAATTCACTGTGTTATATATAGTGTATAAATAAATAAACCTATAATTTCTTTTCTGCAAATATAGTCATCAATGCAAATACGGAATAAAACATACCTAAAGGATATGCAACCAAAGGTCTTGCATTTGATAAATTCAATACTCTAACAAAGAAACCACTTGCCGCCCAAGTGCACCAACTTACACATATAACGGACAATATGTAACCAAAAATATTATTTAATTGCAGTACGACAGCAATTGCACTTAAAAGAACCAAAGGTAAAAGACAATATCCTATAACACTTGCAGTTCTAAGAAAATCTAAACCTCCATCCAATGCGGAACTCATTAATTTAAATAACCAATGTAAACTGACAGTACCAAATAAAGCAACACCATAAATATAACCAAAATGTGTTTTCCCGCTTAATAATAATAATGTACCAAACAGTAAACAGAAAAGAATTGGACCGGCCATATCACTATCTTGTATAACATCTTCATTTAATGAAGTACTTCTCATACCTAAAACAGCCATAGTTTTAGCCTTAATATGACTAAAATTTACACCTAATTCTTGAAATAATGGAGGTTCACCAGGATATCCGGATGTAGAAAATGCTGCAAGTATTCCTTGTGGTAATGGTACTTCGTAATCAACATCTTTCATATTTGCAGTAGCCATTGAACCTGATGGCATAGAAAAATTAGATGTTGAATTCATATTATTGACATTATCATTAACCATGCCATATCCATTGCCATTGACACCGTAACCTCCGTAACCACCATAACCACCATCATTGGCTTGATCTGTGTTTTGGTATTGTTGGTAGTAGGACATTGTGTGTATAAGCTGTGTTTGCAATAGTCTTCCAGCACCCCCTAGCTCTATCATCTCTTCGTCTCATCTTGCCACAATCTCATCAATGGAAAGATTCATGTTCTTGCGGCGTACAGCGAGCGACACGTCGATTTGCAATTTGGTTGATCTATTTCAGTTGGGAGTGTTGGTTTGGCGTCTGGGAATGGGCTGGCCTGGTGTTATATTAGCCAACACTTAACACAAACATGTCTTCAACTAGCATACAGTCTTATATTGATAACTTTTTGGATCCAGACCACTATACCGATGTGCACGCTGCTATTATCGATCTCGTCATGGCTGTACGAACCATCAAAGAGAAAGATTTATTGCTTTATTTGCAAAAAGCAATTATTACAATGTTAATTGACGAAACTGATCATCCAACAACGAAGGAAGAACTTCAAAGTTTAGTGCAATCTGATGAAATGACTCCATATGTCAATACGAATACCCTTTCTACAGCCCTTGCAAGTATAAACACGAAATTAGAATTGTTAGATATGGAAATTACGGAATCTAAAGACATGGACGATTCATCAGTAAATTTATTTTCTTTTGTTAACAAGAAACCAACAGGTGCTATTCAATTTTCCACGAAATATTCTCAAAATGATATTCAATTAGTGAAACACGTAATTGATAGAATTTTTTCCCCCGAGTATGTTATTAAAAATTCAACCACTGATGAATCTGGGACTGTTCATCAAGAAATAACTTATACTGTCCCATACATGAAAATGGTAAAAAGTTTGAGAGATGGACCTGAACAATCGGAAGAAGATGATGCTCCATTAATTACTCGACTTTCAATGGAAGAATCAGATTTATTTCTTAGAGATATGGAATGTAATGGTTGGTTAGAACGTTATGATGATAATTATACATTAGCGACTAGAGGATTAGTCGAATTAAAGAAATATTTAATAGATACATATGGGAAATATCCCGAAGGTACAATAAGTACATGTTTTGGTTGTAATGATATTTTAACAAGAGGTTTTGCATGTCCTAAGACATCATGTAATGTTCGTTTTCATCGTCATTGTAAGGATTTAGTTCAACGATCGAGAAGTGATAATAAATGTCCAGATGAGGATTGTGATGAAGATATTAGAACTTTTTATACATTTTAATGCATTAATACTTTTCCCATTATTAAATACTTCTTTCTTTTCTATCTAAATATTTGTTTATACTTTCATCTAATAAATCCAAGACGTATTCTTCGACAGTACTAGATTTCACACGTGATCCATATGCTTTTATAAAATTATTTGAAACTTTATCCTTAATATCTTCAGGTATTTTCCATATTTCTGTAGTTGAATTTATTTTAACTGCCCCACCTCTAAAACAACTCACCATTGGATAATAACCTAAACTACCATCATCTCTATCAACTATAAATTCATCTTGATTTTTTTTAGAAAGTTTATCATTTCTTGCCATACGTTGTTCACTTGCAGGTGGTAAATATGCAAATAAATTTTCAAATGGAATTCCAATATTTTTTCCATTAACATATAATGTTATTGAAGAATCAGGTAATTTTGCTGGTTGAAATCTTTCTTTATCAGGAATAGCTCGTTCACCAAAAACAGTAACAGGATTTAATAAATGTTCCATTGCTTTTGATCCAGTATATTCGTATTCTTCGAAAAACAATTCACTTTTATATTTAATTGGAATCATTTCCCTTTCAATACCTTTGTTGATAAATGAATTTTTAGACAGTTTATTATCTTTTTCATTATCAAAATTTGGATTTGATAATTTCTTTTCAACAATCATTGAACGTGCAATTTGCTTCTGTATTTCCATATTTGGTAATTCCAATAAAATACCAACAACATCACCTACTTTTAAGTCACCATTATATCCTATTCCATCATCATTTTTGATTTCACTTCTTCGACTTAAATGTATTTTTTCACAATTAACATCCCTAATACCATACCCATATCCATCAAATCCAACAGGTGCTTCTAATGATGCTTCTCTACGTGCAATTCCTAATCTCACATGAGCAGCTAAGTTCATATTTTTGCAATAAACAGGAGTAGCAGATCGTGAATCTTCTTCAACACTTGTGATATCTTCATTAATATATTTATCATGATTCCCTATTCCGCTAACAATTTTATATTCAATGTACCATGATCCTTCACGTATTCCATATTCTGCACGTGTACTCCTCCATCCATCACTTTCAAAAGATCCAACAACTGACATGTCTTCATTAACTGAAATTTCTGGAGATCTATCAAAATATGACCAATGTGCCGAATATGGTGGTAAATCCGTAGTAGAATATAAAAGAGAATCCATATATGGATTTGGACGACATGGAACGTACTTAAAGCCTCTCTTGTTGTTTGGAAGATCTGGTGTTGTATACAATTGTAAATTGTTGTTGATTTTAGTTGATGGAACAAGTTGTGGCTGTCGGAGTGTCGTTGAAAGATCAGCCAATGTGTACGGCACAGGTTTCAAACGTGGTATAACTCTCTGTTTCTTCACCATGGTTTAATGGATTGGTATTCAATTGAACTATATAATGAAAGAAAAAAAAGGATAAACCTAGTAAAAGAAACTATTCAAAATTCATGTTTCGAGTACAGCGAAAATGAAAACAAATTCAATTTCAACATAGTGAAGAGAGAAATCAGTACTTTCTTTTCTCTGCTGGAAAATGATTTGTTAAAAGGTGAATAGATAATGCCATTACAATGAAGCCAAGTTTGAATCATATTAAAACAGTTAACAACCGATACAACGTTTTTACATCACTTCGAAATTCAAACCCTACACCTGAATCATCTCCATATGCACCACTTGGAAATACTACATATGCAATCAAGGATAATTTTACAACTAGAGAAGAACCAACTACATGTTCTTCGAAAATGTTATCTAACTACATTTCCCCATTTGATTCTACGGTTGTTACATTATTGAACCAATCTGGATCTTCATGTACTGGTAAAACTAATATGGATGAATTTGCTATGGGAAATTCTACAATTTCAGGATATTTTGGTTCAACATTAAATCCAATTTATGAACAAGAACAAGATTTAGTTGAATCTTATGAACAAATTGATTTTTTTACTAAAGATGTTACTTCTACAACTGACGGTGAAACAATTTCTTGTGAAATTTTTAATAAATCAATTGATGATACTACTAAACATTCATATTTAATTCCAAAATTATATTCTAATGTATATGATAGAATATCTTCAAAACAAAGAATAGTTGGTGGATCAAGTGGAGGGTCAGCAGCTGCAGTAGCATTAGATTTAGTTGATTTTTCCATTGGTTCAGATACTGGAGGATCAATTAGACTACCAGCATGTTATACAAATATTTATGGATTTAAACCAACTTATGGACGTATCTCACGTTGGGGTTTAATTGCATATTCTCAAAGTTTAGATACTGTTGGTATTATGTCTAAAGATTTAGATACCGTTTGGAAAGTATTTACATCATTAGATTTATCAGATTCTAAAGATCCATCATGTTTAAGTGATTCAAGTAGAGAAGAAGTTGCAATTGAAAGATTAAACAATAAAAAAAATGTTGGTAAAAAATTTAAAGTTGGTATACCAATTGAATTTCAATTAAATGAAATGGGAGATGATGTTAAACAATCATGGAAATCATTATTAAATAAACTACAAGAATCTAAATTAATTGAAGTATATTCAATTTCTATTCCATCAACTAAATATGCATTACCTACATATTATACACTTTGTACATCTGAAGCATCATCTAATTTAAGTAGATATGATGGTATAAGATATGGATATCGTGTTGAAGAATCTGATTGTAATTTTAATAAAGAACCAGAATTTACTACAACTAGAACATTTGGTTTCGGAGATGAAGTTAAACGTCGTATAATTCTTGGTAATTATGCATTAAGTTCATATGGATTTAATAGTCATTTTATGAAAGCAACAGGAGTACGTGGTATGTTGATTGATGAATTTAATAAAGTTTTCAGAGATCGTCATTGTTTAATTGAAAAGAAAAGTTTTTCAAATCAAAATGGTGTTGATATGATTATTGTTCCAACTACTGTTTCTAAACCTTCATTAATTAAAGATGTTAGAAATTCAATTGACCCAATTAATTCGTACATGGATGATGTTTGTACTGTACCAATGTCATTAGCGGGTTTACCAACTATGAGTATTCCATATGGAGGAGATTCAATGGGATTTCAATTAGTTGGACAACATGGACAAGATTATAAAGTTTTGGAGTTTTCAAGACTTGTTGAAGAAGTTTTATCTAAATAGTATTAATTCACATAACTTGTATTGACTATGCATGTATATATAGAAAGAAAGGAAGGAGGGAAGAAAGAAAGAAATAAATAAATATAATAAATATAATAAATTTATATAAGGACGATTTTGAATCAGATTGGAAGAACCCTAACACCTGCGATTTTATCAATAACGGGTGCAACTGCAGGATGAGAAAGGAAGGGTCCAACGATTGGCATTGATCTGAGAAATTGAACTAAAGTTGCAAAGAATTCACCGAATAACGCTAATATTCCAAACATTTCTACAATGAAACCAAAAAAGGAACGTTTGCATAAGATAAGGATGATTCCAATGACAAACGAAATAGTTCCACGTATTTTCTGTGGTCTAGAGAAAAAGTAAAGCGTTTTGTGTGTGCCAATGATGAGGAAAATACCGATAATGAAGAGAATGTTGGCCATTGCCAGGAGACCAGCATCGAAGAGGGACATGACGCCAAGAAAGAAGAGGAGGGTTCCGACAGAAGTGAAAAATACGCCGAATTTCTGCGTCTGCGTAAGCCAGATCATTGTAACGGTGTGTGCTGTGCTGTGTGCTGTGTGCTGTGCTCTGCCCCCTCCCTTCTGTTCTCTTCGCCGTATCGTCCCAACCTCTCCACAACATGAACACCGTGCAAAATCAACACGCCAAACTTTTTTGACCGCGTATTCGTCGTTTCTGCTCTTGTTTCTCTCAGCATGAATCAGGACAGGGGCTGAGGCTGAAGGCTGGAGAAGAAGACTGAGACGGTCTCTAAGGTCTCCGTGTGCACCGTTCCGGCTCTTTCGACACACACACACGCCATGTTTGACGACAAGAAACACCCGACCAACACACGCACGCCTTCTGCTACCGAATTGAACGTCTTTGACCCGAACGAAGATCTGCCTTCGGAACCACCTCCGTCTTACGACCAAGCAGTTGCGGATCCAACCATTCCTGATAAATATGAGACTTCAAATTCATCACCTAGACCACCACAAAGACCACCGCAAAGGCCTGAAAGA
This sequence comes from Pichia sp. NRRL Y-12824, assembly GCA_030560915.1. Classification (NCBI taxonomy): domain Eukaryota; kingdom Fungi; phylum Ascomycota; class Pichiomycetes; order Pichiales; family Pichiaceae; genus Pichia; species Pichia sp. NRRL Y-12824. The sequence continues at coordinate 31,618 of JAKTWG010000079.1, read as the reverse complement.
CCTCCACCTCAAAGATACAGCAGACCTTCAGCTCCTCCTCCTAAAAATCCAAACGTTTTAAATGTCCCCTTATCAACAACAACATCTACTACATCATCATCAACATCATCTACATCAAATTTCGGTTATTCTTCTTCTCCATCATCTTCTTCCTTCTCAAATACACAATATAAACCACCATCAACAGGACCCCCTCCTCAACAGCAAGGACAAACAATTCAATTACCTAAACCAACTCCAATTAATCCAAATCCTTATCTACCATGGAGATATCCATCTTCATATAGATGTTCAAAATGTGAAAATACGGCATTTAAAAAGAAAAATGGTCATCCATGTAAAAATTGTTGGAGAAAATTTCGACCAGGTATAAAACCACCATCTTCTCAAACTGAATTAGAAAGACTCGTGGTTAATAAACCTGCTCCAAAACCAATAAATTCTAATGTCGTTAAATTACCACCAGGTGTGGCAGCAACGCCATTGTATCCACAATCTCAAGGTCCTGCTGTTGTTAAACCAGGAGATCCAAGAATAGGTGGTATTTTATGTCCTAAATGTAATGGACGTGGAATGGTACGTTTTTTCTTAGATTTAGAACGTTGTTCAACATGTAATGGTTTAGGACGTGTTAGTTTTAATGGTAGACCATTATAATATATTATACTCATATTATACAAACCTTTATTTTATAAATTCTTTTTTTAATCATCAAACAAATTATTAACAGCATTGTAATTAATTTTTTTACTTAATGTTTTACTAGTTAATAATGCTTTTGCATTATCTGTTGCTGATGAATTTCCTGATAAATTTGCACGCATAAGACCTGCTAAACCTCCCATATTATTATTTGAATTTGATAATTTATCACCTTCTTGATCTTCATCATCTGAATTTTTCTTACGACGTTTACGTGTTTGAACTGAATGACCAGCAATTTTATCAGTTTCTAATTTTAATCGTTTTTGTTCTTGTTCTAATAAAAAATCTTGATTTGATCCAACCCATAACCTTTCTTTTAATTCACTTTCTTCTTTTGTTAATATTAAAGAATCTAATTCTTTATCATCAATTAATTCATTTAATTCATCTTCATCATCTGGTATTTTATTCAAAATTTCTTCTGTTGTTGGTAATGCTTTAGTTAAATTTTTTGGTTTATTAAACTCAATCATTTTTAAAATTTCATTTTCTCTTTTATTTATTATTTCAGAAGGTTTATTTAAATTATTAAAATTAGGTAATCTAAAATCAAAATTTGGTTCAATTAAAATTCCACTTTCATTATCAATTTCAAGTTTTGTTGATCCATCTTTAAATGTTAGTTTTGAGGTAACTTTACGATTTAAATCTTTCTTTTTTCTTGATAAAATTTTTTTAATAAGTAATTGAATTTCATCTTCTGTAATTTCAGAATCTTCTAACATTGCACCTAAAATTGGATCATTAATCATTTTTTCTTCCATATTATCTAATTCTTCAAATTCTTTTTTTAATTTAATTGTTTCTTCACGTACTTTATTATAAGAAGGTGGTAAAGATAATGGATTTGATTCATCCTTTCGAAATTCTTCAATTGTTAAATTTGATGAAGTTGTATTTTTAAATTCTGATAATCTTTTTTGAATAGTTTGAGATCCTATATGTGTAACTGCAACAATTTCTAAATGTGTTCTTCTAAAATTATTCATACGTGCAGCTAATAATAAACATGCACCAGCAATACCAGCAGGTCTTCTACCTTCATAAAGCCAATCATTTGACATTCGTCTAGCTAATTTTTTAGCATCTTCAATAACTTTTGCAGTTTTTTTACCAAAATCTAATTTATCTGCAAAATGTTGAATAAATAATGATGGATCAACAAGTGGTAAATCTGTTATATGTAAAGCTTTAACCATTTTTAAAAATGTTGCACCAATTGCATAAACACTAACTTGTAATCTTGAAGAAAAATCAATTAACATATGATGAGTATTATGTTTTCTACATGCAATATAAAGACATGCAGCAATAACATTTTGACTTCTACGTCCTTGAACAAAATTATTTGTTAATGCTAATTTAAACCATTGATGTGCAGAATCACTTACATGTTCAGGTATACCTAATGCTAAAGCGACATTTCTAATTCTTCTTTTACCATTTTGAATTGTTTGTTCCCTTGATTCTAAACTTCCACGTCCATTACCAAATGTTGCATGACTTTGATCATTACTAATATAAGAACCTTGAACAGTTGCACCACCAGCTGCATTCTCTGCAAATGTAACTTCAGAAACAATTGGATTTTCTTCCATAACAGTACCACAATTCGTACATGCTAAATCTCCAGATGCTGTATGATATTCTCTTGTGAATGTGGTACCTCCACATGTTTTACAAACTCTTGTAATTGTAGACATTGTATTGTGTTTTTCTGTGTCTTCTCTTGTGAATCTATATTTTGTTTCTTTTGTTTCAATTATCTTTCTCTTTCTGCACACCAACAATATAGGCCAAGAAAACAAAATATAAGGAAAAAAAAAAATCTTCATCTTCTTCTCAAATCGCGTAATACGCCATTTTAATTATATTACACATTTACATTTACCATTATAAAACTATAAATACCCAGATGCTTCTACCCAATCCATCCAATGAGAAACATTGTCACCAAACATGCTGGATGAAGGGTTAGAAATATGTTCAACAATTGCCAGTTGTTTTACTACAATAATCCATTTTTGTTCATTGTAACGTTTGAATAAACACCACTGGTTTTTACCCAATTTAGTAATTTTTTCATCAACTGTCCAATTTTCACAAGGTGGTGATGATGATGAATTAATAATTTGTTGAATTTGTTTATCTTGCATCAATGACAGAATTCTGATTGTATTTAAACTGGTTATTCGATCTACAGTATTTGTCAAATTTAAATTTTGCTCTAATAAATATATTCGTTGTGGAATTTGATGCATTAGTGTTTCATGATCAGGAGGTATATTAGGGATACTTGTCCAATATTTACCATTATCATAAATAATATATGAAAATTCAGATTCTTCAGGTTGTTTCATTTCATCTTGTAAAGAATTGAGTTGATTAACAATTAAATCAGTAAAATATTTTTCATATATTAAATCAATACGTTTTGACATGTTATTGTAAAATTCAATTGATGATTTAACCTTTTCAGAATCTGAATTATAAAATAGAATGAACATTATACCATTTATTTCATAAATTATTAAATTAACAGTTTCCCATTTATTAATATTTTTATTATACATATAATAATCATGTAAAACAATTGTACCTTGAATTGTTAATCCAAGTAAAAAATTTCCTGAACTTTTAGCAGTTTCTAAACTTTCATCAACAATTGTATGATTTGTATGTTTTGATGCACTTCTTGATTCATTACTTGTAGTTGGAACAATATATGGTGATGAATCTGTTTCTATTTCTTCTGTATTTGAATTTGATTCACCTGTCCAATAAGATCTTACAGAATTCCATGGATATAATGTCATATTAGAAACTGTAGATATTGAAGGAACATAATCTGAAACTTCTTTAATTGTATTCATTATAGGTAAATAAGATTCAACAGTATTAACTATTTCACTTAATGGATTAAAAACATTATTGGATAATTGATTTTGTAAATAAATTGCTGGAATCATTATTGATCGTTCAAATAAACCACCATTAGGTTTAATAGATTGTAATCTTTTCAATTGATCAATGTATTGTATTAAAGAAGGCCAATTTCCGTAAGTTAATGAATAAGTACTTAAACCAAAATTTAAATCAATATCTTTAAAAAAATTAATTAAATTAGAAATACTTGAATAATCAAAAATTGAATTTTCATTAATATAAATTGTACCCCAATTTTTATCAGGGACCCAATTTGTATTAATAATACAAATATCTTTTAATTCATTATCATGCTTTAAAAAATTTTGAAATTCTTTTGATATATTTTCATTAAATCCAAGTGGTTTATTAACACATGAATATCTAATACCAGGTAATAATTTAAATAAACCATCATCAGTAATTCCAAAAGATGAATCAAATTCGAATTTATTTTTAAACCATATTTCCCACCATTTTTTACATAATTTTTTAATTTCCAAACTTGATAATCTATTTTCACATTCATTTAATGAACCATTATTAAGTTTAAACAATGAATAACCATTAAGTATTAAATGTTTTAAATATTCAGGAGATGCAAGTCCGCGTTGTAAATATCTTGTTTCATTATTATTTAATAAAACTTTTGTGAATTGAAATTGACAGAAAAACCAGAATTCATCAGTTTCATCTAATTTACCGATTACAGTTCTAGTTTTATCAGTATCAATATATGAGATATTTGTATGTTTAACATTATTATCATTAAAATTCCCAGAAAAACGTGCAATTGCTTGAAAAAGACCGATTTTTTTAACAATTTCATTATCAGACACGTTATTATTATTACTATCATTTTGATGAGCGAAGGATAGATAACAAACCACCTGTTTTAACAAGTTCTCAGTGTCTTCTGCATCTAAACGACCGATCCAGCGGGGACACACTATGGCAAATGCAACAAGACAAGGCGGACATTGACTGCGAATAGTCGGGGCCATTGAAGGAGGAGAGGGGGGATATACTATCAGTTCTGTAAGTGCAGAAGAGAGAAGAGCAAGAGAGGAAGAACACAAGAGAGCAAAACAGAGAAAACAGCGAGAGCGAGGAAAAGAAATTGCAGAGTGCTGAGTGCTGGAAGAGACGGTGTTGTTGGGGGAAGAGAAGAGGAGTTGGGTAGGGCAGGACACGGATCAAGGATCAAGGATCAAGCAGCAGAACAGACCATCCGGCCATGGTGTTAGCAGACTTGGGAAGAAGGATCAACAACGCAGTGTCCGAGGCGACGCGTTCTAGCGTTGTGGACCAGAGTGTCGTGGACAACTTGCTTAAAGAGATTTCCAATGCATTGATGGAGGCTGACGTGGATATCAAGCTTGTTATTCAGTTAAGAAAGAAACTCAAGAACAAGATTGAAACAGAAGATGATAAAGCTGGTGTTAACAAAAAGAAAATTATTCAAAAAGCAGTCTTTGATGAATTATGTGAATTAGTTGATGTTAAAGATGCCAAAATATTCAAACCAAAGAAGAAACAAAGTAATGTTATTATGTTTGTTGGTTTACAGGGTGCAGGTAAAACTACTACATGTACGAAGCTAGCAGTTTATTATCAAAGAAGAGGTTTTAAAGTTGGTATGGTTTGTGCAGATACTTTTAGAGCCGGTGCATTTGATCAATTAAAACAAAATGCGACAAAGGCGAAGATTCCATTTTATGGTTCATATACGGAAAGTGATCCTGTTAAAGTTGCACATGAAGGTGTTGATAAATTCAAGAAGGAAAAATTTGAAATTATTATTGTTGATACATCAGGTAGACATAGACAAGAAGAAGAGTTATTTAAAGAAATGATTGAAATTGGTGAAGCTGTTAAACCTAATCAAACAATTATGGTTTTAGATGCATCTATTGGTCAAGCAGCGGAAGCACAAGCTAAAGCTTTTAAAGAATCATCAAATTTTGGTGCAATTATTTTAACAAAGATGGATGGACATGCAAAAGGTGGTGGTGCAATTTCTGCTGTTGCAGCAAGTAAAACTCCTATTGTTTTTATTGGTACAGGTGAACATATTCATGATTTAGAAAGTTTTACAGGTAAACAATTTGTATCAAAATTATTAGGTATTGGAGATATTCAAGGATTAATGGAACATGTTAAAACATTAAATTTAGATCAAGAAGATACAATGAAAAATTTTCAAGAAGGTAAATTTACATTAAGAGATTTACAATCACAAATGAATAATATTTTAAAGATGGGACCATTATCAAAAATTGCGCAAATGTTACCAGGTGGTATTGGAGAAATGATGAATCAAGTTGGTGAAGAGGAAACATCTAATAGATTTAAAAGAATGATTTGTATAATGGATTCTATGACCAAAGTTGAATTAGATAGTGATGGATCGTTATTTATTGATGAACCTTCAAGAATTGTTAGAGTTTCAAGAGGTTCAGGTACGAGTGTTACAGAAGTTGAGGCAGTTTTGTTACAAAGAAACATGTTTGCAAGAATGGCACAAACTACCAAGAACATGCAACAAAACATGCCGCCGGGTATGGCCAACATGGGAAAGAATATGAATCCGCAACAGATGCAACGGGCCATGCAACAGATGCAATCTAATCCCGGAATGATGGAAAACATACAGAACATGATGGGAGGAATGGGCGGCATGGGCGGCATGGGCGGCATGGGCGGCATGCCATCGCAGCAGGACATGATGAAGATGATGAACGACCCGAAGGTCAGACAGATGGCGGAACAGATGAAGAGACAGTTTGGCCTGTCGTGATAGCTGTGTAGCACTGTGTAACTCTGACTAACCTAACTAACCTAACTAAACAACCCAACCAGCAAACTCAACACCTCGCTCTCTTCTCTCTCTCTCTCTCGCTCTCTCTCTTCTCTCGCTCGCTCGCTCCCGTCGTTTGCCCTTAGACAGACTGCTGGACACGGGACACTTCACAGCGTTCAAGACGGTCGACACAGAGCTGGCCTGTCGCCACAGCCACAGCCACTGCACGTCGTCACAGCAATGTCTCCATCTCTTGTCAGGGCAGCCACCAGAACCTCCGCCAGAACCGCTCTCAGAGCGTTTTCTGCACATGCAAGATCTGCAATGATCAAATCATCTGCTGTTGCATTCCAGTCCAGTGCTAAAAGGGCAAACGTCTGTGTTTCTCCAGTTTCCGCTTCCCATGTTATTTCTGCCTCAAATAATACATCTGCTGTCAGATCATATTCCGTCTTCGAAAACGAAAGTTCAGCTCCAACTATTGATTTCCTCAAAATGAAAGAAATCCTCACTTCTAAAGATCCGAAATACGTTATTGTCGATGTTAGAGAACCGGATGAATTCTCTGCAGGTCATATTCCAAATGCTATTAATATTCCAGCAAAATCAACCCCTGGTGCTTTAGGTTTAGATCCTGAAGAATTCAAATTAACTTTTGGTTTCGAAAAACCATCAACTGATAAAACTTTAGTCTTTTATTGTTTAGCTGGTGTTAGAGCTACAATGAGTGAAGAATTAGCTTCAACTTTTGGTTATAAGAATAGATTAAATTATGTTGGTTCTTTTACCGATTGGATGAATAATCATGGTGAAATCGAAATCCCAAAACAAGAAGAATCAGTTAATAAATCTAAATAAATTATAATATAATTCCAGTCCTCCCACCTTTTTTTGTTCTTTATATGTCTGTCCATTTAGTCTACTTAATATTATTTAATATACAAATTCTTATCTTTTGTCATTCATCATATATTTTATACAATACATATACTGTTGATATTATATACTATTTTTATGATAATCGAACTACTGAAATTTACTTATCGTTTTAAAAGAAAAAAATTATTAAAAAATTATTAAAAAATTATTATAAAATTATATATGAAATCCCTTGATCTATGTAACCCTGATAGATCAGCAAATGCAAAAATGTAAATCCTTGATAACCGTTTGAAATCTCTAAATGAAATAAAAAGAAGAAGCGTATCCTGAAAAGCTCTAAATATTGTGTTTATAAACCTGTTATGAAATACTGTTTATAGTTAGCTATAATTAATTTTTATTATATTATAGTATTTTCAAATTTGTTTATTAAATCACGCATATTATTTGATACATTTGATTTACCCATATAAGTTTTCATGCGTTCTAATTGAGCAGGAGATTGATGAATATAATATGGACTTGTATTTGCAGAACGTTGAAATGATTTTTGCGTTGGACGAAATACGGAGTTAAAAAGTCTTTCTTCTAAGATATCTGGGTTAAGCATCTGTTGTGAATCACCAATTGATCCACAAGTGTTTGTCTTATTAACACAATTTTGTAAGATATCTTTTCTAAGTTGTGGTGTTTGTCTGAGTGCTTTCATTGTATGTTGTGTGTTGTTCTGTTCTGTTGTTCTGTTGTAAAGTAGGAGAGGAGATGACGAGACACACCAATCCACAGAAGGGGACAGCAGACGGTTTATATACAGCAAAGAGTGAACCACATCGCTGACTCATCATCAGCCACGTCTGGAGATAAGCAAGGAAATAGGAAACGGAAACGGAAATTGCGCATTTGTCATCTCATCGGAGATAGTAGGGTTGCAGGTCACGTGATGGTCACGTGATGGTCACGTGCCTGTGCGGGTCCGTCACGTGATGGAGGGTCACGTGATGGAGAGTTCGTCACGTGACAAGTGGGACAGGTTAATACGGGACATGTTCCTCTTCCCTCTTTTCTGTTCTTTTGTTCTTTTCCCTTCTCTTGTTCTTTTCTGTTCTTTCTTGCCTGGCATTCCCTTATAACCATCCCCATCGCCTTTGCACATCCCGCCTTCTGCTCCTGTATTCTTCTTCGCCTTTTCTTCGCCTTTTCTTCGCCTTTCCTTCTCCTTTACTTCCTTTCCTTCTTTCCTTCTTTCCTTCCTCTTTCCATCTTTCCCACCTTTAACTAACAATGGCACAATCCGGTCTCACTGCTAGCAAAGTAACAATCTCATTATCCTTTGCAATTTCTGCATTTGGTTCTCTTTTCTTCCTTCTTCCAAATCTTAACGATCCCCATTTCCTTACTCCTTTCAGTGGTACTTTTATTGTCACTCTATTATTTTGGATCTTAACTTTATTATTACAATTCTTATTCATTTTTAAAGTTTTATTCAATGAAAATGTCTCTTCTTCCAATCAATCAAATGTAATTGCAATCGTCGGTCCTCATTTCACACTATCAAATATCCTGAATTTCTTTTGGTGTTATTTCTTTACAAAAAAGAAGTTTATTATTTCTGAAATTATTTTAGTTGTTAATTTATTAAACTTATTAATGCTTTACTTTTCTCATAAAACAATTGCAATTAAAAGTTTACCTGATTGGTTAACTATTCATTTACCTGTTACAGGTATACCATTATCTTGGACACTTTATGCAATTTTTTGGAATGGTGCTTGTTTATTCCATTCTCATAATAAACACTTACTTCCAAGAATACTTGCAAATTTATTTATATGGGAATTCTTACTTGTTCCAATGTCTTTATTATTATTATATTCCGATTGGTCTGTTGGTTTAGCTACAAGTTTTTTAATGTTAGGTGTTGGTTTCGGTCAACTGTTTACCAAACTGATTGCATTACAATGGATATTTGCTTTTATTATTAGTGGTATGGATTTTATTTTTTCTATTCTTTCAATGTTTAATAATGCAATTAGACAAGTTGAAGTTGAATCAACAAGTAATGATCAAGCTCCATTACTCGCATGATCCATTTATTTGAATCTTTACGATTATTTTTTGATTTATTTTATTTTACTTTACTTTAGTTTATTTTATTTTATTTTATTTTATTTTCTTTTCTTTCTTTTATATGATATATATTTTCTTTCCCCCCTTTTTGGTTTCTAACCTGATTTAGCCATTTTATTTATCATTTCTTGATGTATTATTTTCTTTGGTTCATTTAAACCGATACTTAATTGTGTAAGTGTCGAATCATGTCCTATTAAATTCGCATATGTATCACGTTTAATATTACCTAAAAATTCACCCCGATTAGTATCTGCATCACCTAATCCAACATATCTATTTTTTAACTTATTGTAAATTTGCTTTTCTATGCTATTTTCGTTTTGCATTTTGTGATTATGTCGTACAATAAAGAAGGAGAAAGAGATAAAAAAAAAATTAAGTAAAAAGAAAAAAAAAGGAGATTAATAGTTGTACGCTTTTATTGTTGACTTTTAGCATGACGAACTTAGCGAGCGAATGAGCAACTTTCTTCGACATCAAAATACACTTACAGTACATAAATCATTAACGTGTTTCAAGCCAAGTGCATATTTACTTTAATCATATATTAAGATATCCATTTAACCATGTCCGACCCAAATCTTGAAATAGTAAAAACTGATTCAAAGGACGAACAAATTGGAACAGTTGAATCAACACCTGTTGTTTCACCAACTTATCCATGGAAATATATTACTGATGAATTTATTTCATCTCCAGGTACATTAAAAGTTACATTGATTTCTAATCTTATTAAACAAGAAAAATTAATTAATGATGTATTTTATGAAATGTTACTATGTGTTTCTGAATATCCAAATCGTGTATCTCGTACATTATTAATTCAATTATTATCTGAAATAATTTCTAATTTTAATAATCAAATTGAAAAATATGCAAAAATTTCTGAAGATTTTATTATACTTTCACAATCTTTTAAAATGAATAAAAATTTAAGTACTTTTATTAAAGATTGTAATATTGATAAAAAATTTAAAATTTTACATCTTGATAAATCAATTTTAAAATCTGAAGGTATATTTCCTGATTATGGTAAATATCAATATAATGATGCAAGAAGTAGAATTTTTTCAGTTGATACTTATTCTTCATTGCATGAATCAAGTGAAGGATATTCTAAATTTATTGTTCAATTATTTTTATATATGGATATTCAATCTAAAGATTTTGAAAATATTCCAACTTTAATTAATTTATTAAATAAAATTATGGCTAAATTTAGTCTTGATAATAAAAGATGTTTTCTTTTAATGCTAAATGTTTTATCCAATTATTTAAATAAAAATCAAGATATGGTTCTTGAAATTTTTAAAAAAACAGAATGGTGGAAATCATTTGAATATAATACATCAATTCAAACAACTATAATTTGTTATTTATTAAATTATGTGGGTTTTGAATGTAAAGAATTAAAATTAATAACTTTTTTGATTAAAGAAAAAATATTAAATTTTAATTCAATTTATAATTCATTAGGTCCATTAAATGTGAAAATTATAGATTCAACAAATACTGAACCAATTGAAAATAATGAAATGGAAGAATTATTTAAAGCAACACAGTTAAAACTTAAAGAAGATGCACAAATTTCAACTGCTTCTGCATTAGCATTAGCTGCTCCATTATTACCCGATTCTGATGATGATGATGATGATGATGATGTTAATAATGAATCTTCGAATAAAAAGAAAAAAGAAAATGAAATTACAAAAGAAGCTATTATTGAAAAAGAACAAAATATTTTTGAAAAAGCAAAATTGTTTAGAAAAGTTCAATTTTTAGAATATTTAATAGATTATCAAATGATGGATGATATTTTGTTCGTTTTAAATCAATATCCACAAATACCATTAATTTATGATAAAATTTCAGATAAATTAAATGAATTAATTGATAAATTAATTTCTCCATTTTATTTTAAATTTGTTGATAATTTGAATTTAAGTATTAAAAATGTTAATGAATTACCAATAATTCAAAAAATTGATAATATTGATGAATTAATTGATATAATTATCCCATATTTAACATTTTTAAAATATAAAATAGCTAGAAGTTCAAGTTTATTAACTAAATTAATTAGAATTATGAAGAAATCATTAGAGGAAAAAATTAAAGATAATGAATTTTGGCTTGATTTTTATAGAATTTATATTTTTCCATATCTTTCATTTTCAAATAATATTCCAATGATTAATGAATCTTTTGATTTATTATTTAAAAATTATTCATTAGAAACAAGATATAATTTATATGGAGAATATCAATTTGTTGTTAAAAAGGATGAAATTACAAAATTAAATTATGATAAATGTGAAAAAAAAACTAAAGATTTATTAAAGAGATTATCAATTGAAAATATTAATATTTCATGTCGTTCATTAAATAAATTAGTATCAATTAATCCAATTGCTGCATCAAATACATTTATTTCACATATTGAAAGTTATAATAGTTTAATTGATTTAGTTTGTGAATCTTCTAAATTTTTTAATGATTTTGCATGGGATGTAATTACATTTCAATTATTAACAAAATTATATAATAATCGAATGACTATTCAATCTGATGGATTAAATTATTCACAATGGTTTGTTAATATATCTCAATTTATTGGAAATTTAGGTAAATTATACCCTGAATCATTTCAATTATCACCTATTTTATTAAGTATTGTTAAAAGTTTAATTAATAAGAATTATAATGTTTTAGAAATTTTTAAAGAATTATTGGATTCAATGACTGGTATTAAACCAATTAATAATTTAACAACACAACAAATTATGAGAATGAATGCAGAACAAAGTTTAAGACAACTTGCATATATGTCAATTCAAGATAAACGTGAATCATGTTATAGAAGTTGTTTTAAATTATTAAAAATTTTAATTGATGATAAAATTTTTTCACAATTATTTATATTATTATGTCAAATTCCAAATAATTTAATTAATGGAGATAATGAAAATATACCATTAAAAATCATTAATCAAAGATGTGATGATGTAACTACTTTAATTCATGGATTAGTTTCTGCATTTGATTCTAGTTTGAAAACAAATATTTTTAAAGATAATATGATTTCAATTATAGATTTAATTCAAAATTATAATATTGAACCACAATGGGCATTTGAAGTTTGGAGACGTCATTTATCAAGAGATATTAAAAAGAATGAAAATAAAAGTGATTTAATTTTTAATAATTTTAAAGAACCATTAAAAAATTGTTTACCTGAAATTGATTGGAATTATATGGATGTTGATTTTTATTTAACATTTTGGCAATTATCATTATATGATATAAATTTTAAAGATTTATCATATATGATGGAATATTCTGATCTTAGATCACAATTAACAGGTATTAATATGAAATTAAGACATAAAGATGAGTTAAATTTAAAAGAATTACATTCATTAGAGGATAAACATAGATATATTATGAATATTTTAGCTTATATTAAAGAAGATATGAATGTTCATGAAGATAATTCAAAACTTATTTTGGAAAGATTAATAAATGAAAAGGAAAAATGGTTTGGAGAAAGTAGTGATACTGAACATATTAATAAAAGATCATTATTGTTTTTACAACATTGTATGTTACCAAGACTTCAACATTCATCATTTGATGCAGTTTATGTATCTAAATTTATCTTTTTTTTAAATGATTTAAATGTGATTAGATATTCATTAAAAAATGTTTTAAATAATTTATTCATGATTGATTTTATTCCAAAGACGTTATATACAAATACAACTATTGAAACTGAAAATTTGGCATTATTTTATCAAATTGTTATTGAAAAATTACATGATTGGTGGTTAGATTCAAAAATTTATGAAAAGGAATGTAAAGGATTTAATGAAGATTTAAAACATGAAGATTATTCTAGACTTTTATTCCAATGGCATGAAAATTTATTAAAACAGCTTTTAAAATCTTTAGATTCTGATGAATATACAACTAGAAACAATGCTATATTGTTCTTGAAAGTTATATTAGTTAATTTCCCAGTTATTGAGGAACATGCTGATTTATTAGTTGATAAAATTGAAGAAATTTATGAAAAAGATTTACGTGATGATATTAAACTTGCATCAAGGGCATTAATTGGATTGATTAAATTTAGAAAGGATAAATTCATATCAATTTGGAAATTTTATGAGATGGAAGAAGAAGAAAAGAATAAGTCAATCAAGGCTAAAGAAGAGAAGGTAAAGTTGCTTGAATTACAAAAGCAAGAGGAAAATAGAAAGAGAATTGAAGCTGAAAAGAAAGAACAGGAAAGGATTAGAGCGGAAAATGCAGCTAAAAATGGTACGAATTCAAGGCCATATGGATTAGTTGGGTTGAGGAAACCGGAAGCTAAGGAAGAAAAGAAGGATGAGAAGGATGAAAAGGGGGAGAAAGAAAAAGAAAAGAAGGAAGAGAAGAAGGAAGAAAAGAAGGAAGAAAAGAAGGAAGAAAGGAAAGAGGAAAATAAGGAAGAAAAGAAGGAAGAAAAGGAGAAGGAAGAAGTTAAAGCAAAACCAGTCAAATCGACACCGTTGCCAAGTGGGCCAAGTGCAATTGCATCCAAAACAACAATTCCAAAATCACCATCAGCTGCTAAAATTGCATCGAAAGACCCAACACCAATTCCATCCGCTCCATCAAGAACAATCACAACAACGGGACCAAACACATCATCATCCTCCACTGGTGCTATGTCCAGACCAAAGAGTGCAGTTCCATTATCACGAAGTGCCAACTCTTCCACTTACAATAGTCATAGCAATAGCAATACACCGAATTATAGCAGCAGCACTAGCAATAGTCGTAATTCAAGATATGGCAGTAGTGGAAATGGAAGCAGTGGAACATGGAATAAATACGACAACCAGAGATACTACGGTGGTAATAGCCACAACTACGGGGGATCCAATCTTCCTGCAGCATCGTCTTCGTCTTCGTCTTCCTCGTCGGCCGTGTCTGGCGGACCAGGATACTACAAACAGGCGGAACGTGGCCAGTACCTGATCCAGAACAGTGGTAGCAATGCCAACACAGCTCCGTTGCCACCACCGTCCACGCCTCCCCCACCGTCGACGGGCCACAACAGCGGCAGCAGCACCAACCAGAAGCGCCGGAACAACAACAACAACAACAACAGCAGCAGCAGCAGCAGCTACAACAGCTACAGCAACGGCAGCACCAACACCTACAAACGTGCCAGACGGTGAACCCGGTCCACAAACCACAAACCACCCCTCTGTAAACCCACAATATAAAACTTCAACACTCGCTCCCCGCGCGACGCAAAACCGCCTCCCGCCTCCGACAGTCTCTGCTTCTTGGTGGTCTGCTTATGGCGGCACTCTTCTCTGCTGCTTCTTATCGTTTCTCCCGTCTCTCCCGTCTCTTCCCTTCCCAGCCACACACATGCAGACCGACAAGACCGCCGTGTCTTCATTGACCAAACTGCTCAACGAACAAAGACAGAAGCCCTCTTCCCCGCTTTCCCAACCTTCCGACTCCTCTCTACACGTGCGTTCATTCAGCGGAACCATAACTACGGCAGTCTCCATCTCCGTCGGTACATCCTCCGATGAAGACGACAACACTTACGATCCAAGAAATCCTACGTCTTCAGGCTCCGGTTCAAAACTTCTCTCCAAATCTTTAAAGAAAAAATCCATTCCCCAATCTACTATCTTAATTCACAACGATGACGATAATATTGCGGGTAGCGATATTGTCGCTCCAGATAACGAAATCGATTTATTAAATAATAATCCTAATCCTAATCCAAACCCAATTCCTGTTCAATCTACAACTTCAAATCAATATTCTCATCTTTCCAAACCTCAATCTTATAAAAATTCACCTTCAACTTCTTTCACACAATTATCTTCAAGTATTCCTTATGCAGCACCTGGTAATCACAAACCTTCATCTTCATCATCTTCATCAAATTTAAGCTCTTCATTTTCTAACATGCCAATCAATGGTCAGTTTATTACAGGTAATCAATTATCTTCTCCAACTGTTACATCAAGTCAAATTGATTCAAGATTTGTGGTCTCAAAACAGAAAATTGAAGCTCGTGTTTTATCTTCTTCTTTAGCAAATGGTATTAATGCAAATAATAATAAATCATCATCATCACTGGCTAATTTCTTTTCTAAATCAAGAAGGGCAACTGCAACAAATTTTGATAATTTACCTTCTTCTCCAAATACTTATAATACTACTAGTAGTACCTTTACAATGTCAATACCTCAAAACCAAAATCAACATGATTTACATTCTCCTTCATCTCAATCTAGTATTGATAGTAATAATTCATCAGTATCAACAAGACATTCTTCAATGGCCGATTTAAGAAGATTTTTTAAAAGATCTTCTACAATTTCAAATAATAATGTTTCTTCATCTCCAAGAGTTTCAAATCTAAGTGCAGGTTTAAGTTCTCAACGTCAAACTTCAATATCGATTACTACTTCAAATAATAATAATTTAAATTTTTCAACGATACAAACTCCAACTGCTCCATCTTCATCGTCTTCAATGAATTCTTCAAATCTTTCATTTTCTTCAAATAATATTTATTCTCCAATTCAAGTACCTCCAAATGCAATAACTATAAACTCTTCTAATGCTACTCCAAATTCTCATTTTTCAAATACTCCAAATTCTTTATACATGAAAAATTCAAATTTTACAAATAATAGTCCTAATTCAAATTTAATTTATGGTGAAGGATCATCACCTCATGAATTTCGTCGTTATCCTGGTAATTCACCAAGTATTAATAATAATGCAACTAATTTATCAACTTCATCATCATCAACTACAACTTCTTCAACTTTAAATACATTATCTATTGGTGGTAATACATCTTCTATACCATTTAATAAAAGATACGTAAAATTTGGTGAAAGTTTAGGTGCAGGTGCAGGAGGTCAAGTTAAATTACTTAAAAGACTATCTGATTCAAAAGTTTTTGCAGTTAAAGAATTTAGATCTAAATTTTCAACTGAAAGTAAAAGAGATTATACTAAAAAAATTACAAGTGAATATTGTATTGGTTCAACATTAAAACATCCTAATGTTATTGAAACTGTTGAAATTAGTTTTGAAAATGATAGATTAGTTCAAGTAATGGAATATTGTGATTATGATTTATTCGCTATTGTAATGTCTAATAAAATGTCCGAAGAAGAAATTAATTGTTGTTTTAAACAAATTTTAAATGGTTTAAGATATATTCATTCAATTGGTTTAGCTCATAGAGATTTAAAATTAGATAATTGTGTTATTAATAAAGATGGTATTGTTAAAATTATTGATTTTGGATCAGCAGTAGTTTATCAATATCCATTTTCAAATACTTTAATTGAAGCAACAGGTATTGTCGGTTCTGATCCTTATTTAGCACCTGAAGTTTGTGTTTTTAATACTTATGATCCAAGACCAGTTGATATTTGGTCAACTGCAATAATTTATTGTTGTATGATTTTAAAGAAATTTCCATGGAAAATTCCAAAATTAAGTGATTTAAGTTTTAAAGCTTTTGCATCAAGAGAACCAGGTGTTACATTTGGTGAATTGTTAAAAAGATTACCCGATCCTCCATCTTATAATTCTAATTCAAATGAATCATCTTCAACTATACCAATTCAATCAGAAATTACTGATAATAATTCTAATTTTACTCCTAATTCAACTGATGAAAATGGTTCAAATCATACAGCTAATTTAATCGGTGAAGACAGATTATTAGGCGCATTAAAGGGAGAAGTTCGTCCATTAATTGGTAAAATGGTAAAATTAGCACCCGCTTGTCGTATTACTGTCGAAGAATGTTTTGAAAATGAATGGTTAAAATCTATACAAATGTGTACGGTAGTCGATGAAAATGGAGAACCTGCGAATCATGGTAGATTAATCCCAGCAACTGATCATGAACATACACAAGTTGATCAAAGTGTTGCACATATTGCTTCTTTTGAAAGGGCAAAGAGAAAAGCAGCTGCAAAAAAGGATAAGATAAAATAATAACAGACAAAAACAAAACAAACCAATAAAAAAACTTGTAACTAAATAAAAAAATAGAATAATGCACGCCGGATCCGTGTTTTCTGTTTTCTGTTTTCTGTTTTTCCGAATTCCTTCCTTTAATTTTTTTTTTCC
Organism: Pichia sp. NRRL Y-12824; assembly: GCA_030560915.1. Taxonomy (NCBI): domain Eukaryota; kingdom Fungi; phylum Ascomycota; class Pichiomycetes; order Pichiales; family Pichiaceae; genus Pichia; species Pichia sp. NRRL Y-12824. Next base: position 13,992 of record JAKTWG010000079.1, on the reverse strand, counting down.
TTTATTTCTTAATACACTTCATAAATACTTACATCATTATATTTACTCTACTATTTTATTATCTTATTCTATCCTATCTTCAAATCTTTTTTCTCAACTTTATCATTTTTTGTGGCCGATCGACGCAAAATCTTTATATTTTTTATTCGGGCTGTGTATTTTTTTCTCACTTCACCGCATGCGAACTTTCCTGAAATGTTGATGAATGAAAAGATAGTATCATTGACTACAAAGATCAAAAGATTAGTTTGATCCCTCCTCTTACTCCCCTCCCTCATTTCCTGATTTGCCTTTAATATAAACATACACAACCATCATACATTATGTCTAGACAGCTTAAAGACGTTTCCGTGAAACTTATCGTTGGTGCAGGAAAAGCAGCACCTACACCACCAGTTGGTCCAGCATTAGGGTCAAAAGGTGTTAAAGCGATTGATTTTTGTAAAGAATTTAATGCACGTACAGCTCATTATACTGTTGGTGTTCCAATTCCTGTTAAATTAACGGTTAGACCAGATCGTTCGTTTTCATTTACTTTAAAAAGTCCGACTACATCTTGGTTATTATTACAAATTATTGGTAAAGAAAAAGGTGCTGATACTTTAGGTAAAGGTAAATTTGCAAAACAAGGTTATTTAGGAACAGTTTCTTTAAAACATGTTTATGAAATTGCAAAAATTAAAAAATCTGATGATACTCATGCAAGTATTCCATTAAAAGATATTTGTAAAAGTGTTATTAGTACTGCTAGAACATTAGGTATTGAAGTTGTTTTATAGATCTATTTTTTTTTACCATCTCTTTTCTTGTCTATAATTTACAATTACTCTTTATATATAGTGATTTCAAACAAAGTACAGTTATTTAACAAATGTGTAAGTAACTAAATATTTTTTTTACTGCTAACTACTGTAACTAGCTAGCTGGTTTGTTTCCGTTGGCGAGCAAAAAAATTTGGTGGGAAAAATGCAATTTTCCCCTGGGAAGACATATAATTCCCACGGGTGCGAATTTGTTTCGTGGGAGGATTGCATTTTTTTATTACTATCGTGGGAAAAACATTAATTTCCCAGTGAGAAAAATACTTGTCTAATTAATTATTCGAAGTGTCAGATACATAATTGTTAAATAAACAAAACTGGCACTTTGTTTGAAATTCCCGACATGATGTTTACAAATTTTTGAAATTTTATCAATTGCTCTATAATTGTTTTTGTCGTTTAATTTCGATTCCCTGCATTTCCATTTTATGAATAAAAATATATTAAATGGACAGAAAAATCTATTTTTTTAACTTCTGCAAAAATATGAGAAAGTAATTGTTGAAAAAAAAACTGGTAACTACTCATATTTTGTTTGGAATTACTGTATATATGTGTAATGTTAACCACAATAAATAGTAACATTAAAATTTTTGTTTTAAGAATATTTCAACAAATTACACTAAGTAGGAGTAATCGGAGCAAGAAGGGTAAATATTTCTGAAGTCAAAAATTTGTATTTTTTCTGTTATAGGTCCCCTTACCTTTTAATTTCAAAGTAACAAAAAACTCTAGCACTTTCTTTTCACCTTAGATGAAGATTGGCCAACTATGTACAATGTACATTGTACCTTTACCAACATGGGGTGGAAATGATGTAGCTGTCGAGTTCTTCAAAAAATTGCGTCATAATTGTTTGCTCTGGTTGTGGGGAGAAATTCAGCACCCTGCCAGAGAAAATTAAATAAAGGGTGCAGAAATCGCCGAAAAGGGACCTTGGAGATCAGCAGAAAGTTGTGCATGCAATCTGTAACACCAAACGTCCCTATGCCGATAAATCCATCTCATCTCAATGATTGCTTGTAGAAGTTAAGATGTCAGTCTACTAGAGTCTATTTAGGCTAAACTAAGATTTTGTATTTGTATTGATATAGTACGCCTTTCTTTTGGCGATGCACTAATCCTCAATTATTATGGGGTATGGTTTTCATAATACTATTTATTATGGCTGACAATACCATTCATTATTGTCCGTTTCTCATCACATAACTTCCTCAGGACCCTTTTTTGGTTCAACCGCAACGTTATATTTGGCTTAATCTACATCTTTTTCTTCTGTAATACTTCTGGCCATAACTTCCAATGTACACAATCTGATAGGAAAGTAAGATATTTCTTGAACATACCAACTACCAAAATTTTGGAATCCGAAACAGTTTTCTGAATGTTTTTTTTCTTCAATGAAAATTTCCTATACTTAATAAAAAACAATGAAAAAATTATTTGCATCAAATCAGTTTGAGCAGTCTATTGTATATCCACTTTTTCCAAGCGCATATTTGTATCTATCAATTACGTGGCCCACAAAATTTGCTCAATAGTTTTTTTTTTTTACGAAACCGGCATGCTGAAAGTACTTGAGCTTATTGTTGGGAACTCTGAAGAAAATTTCTTTTTTTAAAACTTTTCTTCAAACAATGCCATCTGATCTAACTTACAGAATTTTCTTAACCGTGACTTATAGTCTTGGTTTATAAACTGTCTTTTTTTTTTGAAAAACTTGTAAAAGAGCATATTTCCGTTTGAAGTATGTCTCATTCAACCAATGTTGATAATTATTTTTTGACTTGAAAGGATATATTTACCAAACCAATGGCGTTTTACAAGAAACAAATTTTTATTTGCTCACTTCGTTATATCTGTTACTCTTACAAAATTTAATTAAAATCCAAGCAATTCCATTTCTTCTTGTTTTTTGTTAAGCTTCGATTTTATCTAAACTTTCATTCTTAAGATATTTTATAGTAAAAAACTAAATCAATTTGAGCAAATGTTTATTTTGAACAATCTTATATTTCTTGTTTTATTTGCTTACACATCTACTGCTAGGTTTGTTCTTTCCGCCTCATTTGGTGAAGGTCACAAAGGCAACCCCGAATTTCAAGTTTGTAGAAATGCGGTAAACAACTTCACTCTTAATTTTGTTTCCCCACAACTTGGTATGCATTCTAAAACTTATGATCCAGTTTGTGGTTACCCACCAGCAACTGGATCATTAATGCTCTGTGCTGTTAATACTAAAGGTGATAATGATAGTGAAAAATTCCTCTCAACTTTTGCTAGTCTTACTTCCAAATTGTGTTCAGAGGAAAGTTCGTACCAATATGAACCAGATTACTTTAAAGAGCAATATTATAATGCTACCAAATTTTATGTTCCACTCGCAGAAGTGGGAAATACTAGTTTACCTGTTTATGTTCCAACTATTCCTGATATAAGTGCGGTTAATTATGAGTTTTTATATACTCGTTACTACATTCTTGATACTGGTACTTGGTTCTCTGTTGGTATATTAGGTTATTTTGCTCTCTTAATTTTAATTGGTACTACTTACAACTTCTCAAGGGAAACTGCATTTGCTAAGAAAATCAATAACTCAAAGTTCTCCAAATTATGTCAAAGTTACTTAATTTTTCCAACTTTATTTTCAAAAGGTAAATTTTCTGAAGCTTATTCTTGGAAATTTCTTTCGATTCTTTTCCCAAATAGAATCCAATTTATTACAGATTTGTTTCTTTTTGCTTTACAAGTTGGATTTTATTGTGCAGATTATAAATATACTGAAAAAAAGAACTGGTTGAGATTTGTTGGAGATCGTACTGGTGTCATGGCATTTGGTAAAATTCCTCTTTTAATCTTATTTGCTGGTAGAAACAATTTTTTGCTTTGGATTACGGGTTGGTCTTACAATACCTTTTTACACTTTCATAAAATGTTATCATATTGGATGTTCTTAGATGCATTGATTCATTCAGTTGCTTATACTATTTATTGCTTGGGTAGATATGTTCGAAATTTAAATAAAACATATTTTGCATGTGGTGTTGCTGCAACTGTCCTTTGTGGTATTATTTTATTACAATCATTACATGTATTCAGAAGGATGTCTTACGAATTATTCTTAGTCTTACATATTTTTTTTGCTATTGGTTTTCTTGCTATGTGCTGGCATCATTGTAACATTTTAGGTTGGTTAGAATGGTTAATTGCTACATTTTGTGTCTGGTTTTTAGATAGATTAGTCCGTGTTATTCGTATGGCTGGTTTTGGTTTTAGGACTGCTACTATAACTGTTGTTGATGACGGTTTATTCAAAATTGAAGTTGAAAAACCATCTTGGATTAACCACACTCCTGGTCACTACTACTATGTCTACTTTGGTGGTTTGTTCGTTTGGCAAAACCATCCATTCACTACTGTACAAGAAGGTAATAAGTTATGTACTTACGTTAAAATCAGAAAGGGTATGACTCAAAGAGTTTACGACACCCTTGTTAAAAACGGTAATACAATGCAATGGAAAGTTTGCTATGAAGGTCCATATGGTGGTGATTGTGTACACAAGCTCAAGAAATACGATGACGCTTTATTAGTTGCTGGTGGTTCAGGTGCTCCAGGTGTTCTTGAATGTGCAACAAGAGTTTCCTCGGGTAAGATTGTCTGGGTTGCTCAAACTTTATCATCCATCAAAGCTTACAAACCATTACTTGAACAAATCCACACTGACTTGGAACTTTACATTACCAGAGAATCGGGTTCTGAAAAAGAATGTACGCTTGAAGGTCTTTTCGGTGCCACTGATTCTGAAAATGATACTTCTAGTAAAGAATCATTAAAAGAATCTACTAACTCTTCCGAAGACAATGAAGCAAGCTACAATACTCAAAAAATTCATGTTTCCTTTAAATACTACAGACCAAATATTGATCAAGTTGTTAACCAATATGTTACCTCTTCCAATGAATCTAATGTTGGTATTCTTGCTTGTGGTCCTCCAAAAATGATGGATAACTTAAGACATGTTATTAGTTCTAATGTTACCACTTGGGATAAGAGTATTGATTTCTTTGATGAATTCCAAACTTGGTAAGCTTTTTGAAAATAATGCAGGTTCCAATTATTTAGTACTTGTGTAAGTGTAAATAATTAATTGTTTTGTATTTCTAAGTATTGTAACTAGTTGGTTCGCCATTTACGAACAAGAGAATCTCGTGGAAATTATGCTATTTTCGATCAATTGACCTATTAGTTTCTCACAAGTAAGAGCTTTTGTTGTGTGAGAATTGCAAACGGCTAAATTACCATCGTGGGAAAAAAAACAGACTGCCCAGTTTCTGTTGACTGGCTGACTGGTTGACTTGTTATTTGTACATGGTTAATTATTTAGAGCCGATGGTTTGTTCGAAAGTACTGTATACAAAATACATTTAATCGATCTTTTAAAATTAGTAATACTTTTTTTGTTTTTTTTTTTGTCTTTTTTTTTTCTTCTGAATACTTTTCATCGACTTCTGCCTTTTTGTTACTTTTCAAGAATATGTAAAAGTGAACATTGAATAAAACGATTAAGTAGTTAGTTGTTAAATAACTGGAACTGATACTTTGTTTGGAATTGTTGCATATATGTATTGTTAGCAATAATATATGGTAACATCTAAGAGTATTTTGAGAGCTTAAACTATGTACGACTAACCGGGGCATGTAAATTTGGAAGATCTTTCTAAAGTAAATGTACTTCTTTTATTATCGCTCCTTTTACCTCTTAATTACTAATTCACCACCAACATAAGAAGTTCAGTATTATTGCTTACTTTTTCATTACATGGAGCCCAATGAATATATATATTAAGCCCTTGCCGATTATGTGCAATGTGTATAACCCTGCGTCGTTTATACATTGATGTCCATAGTTACCAATATGGGGTGTACTAAATCCCGATTAGAAAAATCTCTGACAGAAGTTTTACGAAATTGCGTCATAACTTTTTGCACTATGGCTTTGGGAAAAACGGTAAAACGAGTTTAATAAAAGTATTTACAAAAATAAATAGCCTGCAAGAGAAGAATAAAGAACAGGTGCAGAAATCGTCGAGAAGGGACATTAATGAATAAGTAGCAATTCATGCATGCAATCTGGAACACCAAACGTCCCAATGCCGATATATCCACCTCTCGCATTGCTCACTCGCAGAGAGTAATATTCCATCCTATTAGAGTCTATCCTTTGAGGATAATCAAGCCAAGACTTTGCATTTCTGTTATTTATTGTAAAAATGAAGAAGAGTAAAGGAGCACAAAATTTCATCCAGGAAATATTTCGAAATAGTGATGACAGTTCGTCGATGTACAAATCCTCCATTATTTTGAAGTACAGTTTGCATATTATGGGTAACAATACAATTTCAATGTTGTTCATTTCTCATCATCACCTCCTCTGGAACCTGATACTTGATTCAGCCGTAACATTGTATTTTATAGGAGCAAAATCTTTCTCTTATGTAATAAATACACTGGTAATAATTTCCCAAATACCCAGTTTTGACAGCGCCGTAGTATCCGAAATTTTTTGAAAATACCAGACTGTCAAAGAATCTGATTTAACAAAATTTTATTTGAAATTTTTTTCAAGGAAGCATTTGTATGCATAATCAAAACAATGTGAAAATTGTCTGCATCTAGTAGATAGCCATTTTTAACCAACTGCAGCTTTTGTATCCATCAATTGCGTGGCAAGAAAATTAGCTACATATTTTTTTTTTTTTAACCATGCAGGCTGATAGTAATTTCAGCCTACCTTTTGGAAACTTAAAGTAACTTTCTTTCTGAACCCTTTTTTATAACAATGTCTTCTGTGCTAATTTACGAAATTGCCTTAAACGTGACTGAAACTTTTCAAATATTATTTTTCCGGTTGAAGCATGTCTCTTTCAACCAATCGTTGATGGATTTTTTTTCACTTGACGGAATAACTTTAATCAACTTGAAAAGATTTTTAATGATCTATTTTTTATTTGCTCATTTTGTTGAATCTGTTACCAATTCATAATTTGATTAAAAATCAGCCATTCCCATTGATTTTGGTTTTTTTCAGAATCTACAATTTCTACTAAAAATTTATATTTGAAATGTAAATCAATTTGAACAAATGACTATTTTGAACCATCTCCTATGTCTTGTTTTATTTGCTTACACAGCTACTGCTAGGTTTGCTCTTGCCTCATCGTTTGGTGAAGGTTATAATGGTAAGCCTGAATTCTTTGTTTGTAGAAATTCTTTCAATAGATACGCTTTTGATTATACTTCCCCAAAACTTGGATCATTTTATCAAGCATACGACACAGTTTGTGGTTATCCACCAGCAACAGGTACATTAATGCTATGTGCTGTTCATATGAAAGGTGATGACAGTGACAAATTTCTCACAACTATTGCTAAATATACTTCCAAAATGTGTTCAGACGTTAGTTCTTACAAATATGAACCCGATTACTATAAAGAGCAATATTATAATGCTACCAAATTTTATGTTCCACTTGCAGAAGTGGGAAATACTAGTGTACCTGTTTATGTTCCAACTATTCCTAAGACAAATGCGGTTAATTATGACTATTTCTATAATCGCTTTTACAATTTTGATACTGGTACTTGGTTCTCTGTTGGTATATTAGGTTACTTTGCTCTTTTGATTTTAATTGGTGCTATTCATAACTTTTCAAGGGAAACTACTTTTGCTAAAAAAATTAACAGCACAAAGTTCTCCAAATTATGTCAAAGTTACTTAATTTTTCCAACTTTATTTTCAAAAGGTAAATTTTCTGAAGCTTATTCTTGGAAGTCTCTTTCGGTTCTTTTCCCAAATAGAATTCAATTTGTTACAGATTTGTTTCTTTTTGCTTTACAAGTTGGATTTTATTGTGCAGATTATAAGTCTACTAAAAATGAGGATTGGGTGAGATTTGTTGGAGATCGTACTGGTATCATGGCATTTGGTAAAATTCCTCTTTTAATTTTATTTGCTGGTAGAAACAATTTTTTGCTTTGGATTACAGGTTGGTCTTACCCTACCTTTTTACACTTTCATAAAATGTTATCATATTGGATGTTCTTAGATACATTGATTCACTCAGTTGCTTATACTATTTATGAATTAGGTTACTATGTTAGATTTTTGAAATTAAGATATTTTGCATGTGGTGTTGCTGCAACTGTCCTTTGCGGTATTATCTTGTTGCAATCATTACATCCATTCAGAAGGTTTTCTTACGAATTATTTTTAGTCTTACATATTGTCTTCTCTATTGGTTTTATTGCTATGTGTTGGTACCACTGTAAAATCTTAGGTTGGATGGAATGGTTGATTGCTACATGTTGTGTCTGGTTCTTCGATAGATTGGTTCGTGTTATTCGTATGGCTGGTTTTGGTTTTAGAACTGCTACTATAACTGTTGTTGATGACGATTTATTCAAAATTGAAGTTGAAAAACCATCTTGGGTTAACCACACTCCTGGTCACTACTACTATGTCTACTTTGGTGGTTTGTTCGTTTGGCAAAACCATCCATTCACTACTGTACAAGAAGGTAATAAGTTATGTACTTACGTTAAAATCAGAAAGGGTATGACTCAAAGAGTTTACGACACCCTTGTTAAAAACGGTAATACAATGCAATGGAAAGTTTGCTATGAAGGTCCATATGGTGGTGATTGTGTACACAAGCTCAAGAAATACGATGACGCTTTATTAGTTGCTGGTGGTTCAGGTGCTCCAGGTGTTCTTGAATGTGCAACAAGAGTTTCCTCGGGTAAGATTGTCTGGGTTGCTCAAACTTTATCATCCATCAAAGCTTACAAACCATTACTTGAACAAATCCACACTGACTTGGAACTTTACATTACCAGAGAATCGGGTTCTGAAAAAGAATGTACGCTTGAAGGTCTTTTCGGTGCCACTGATTCTGAAAATGAAACTTCTAGTAAAGACTCGTTGAAAGAATCCAACAATTCTTCCAAAGACAAGGAAGCCAGCTACAAGACTCAAAAAACTCATATTTCCATTAAATACGGCAGACCAAGTATTGATCAAGTTGTTAACCAATATGTTAATTCTTCCAATGAACCTAATGTTGGTATCCTTGCTTGTGGTCCTCCAAAAATGATGGATAACTTAAGACATGTTATTAGTTCCAATGTTACCACTTGGGATAAGAGTATTGATTTCTTTGATGAATTCCAAACTTGGTAAGCGTTTTGAAAATAATGCAGGTTCCGATTATTTAGTACTTGTGTAAGTGTAAATAATTAATTGTTTTGTATTTCTAACTATTGTAACTAGTTGGTTCGCCATTGACGAACAAGAGAATTTCGTGGAAATTATGCTTTCTTATTAGGTGGCCTTTAATTTCCCACAATCAAGAGTTTTTGTTGTGGGAGAATTGAAAACGCCTAAATTACCATCGTGGGTAAAGCATTACTTGGCCAGCAAAAAAATTCACTTGCTTGCGTGGAAAAATAGCTGGCTGCCCTGTGAACTTGCTCCGTTGGTTGTAGGAATTAGCTGAGTTGGTTCAAAAAAAAAAAACCATACAAGTAATCGGACTTTTTAAATTAGTTAAAATTTTCTTTGTTTTTGCCTTTTTTGAAGTTATAAAATAAAATATACATGCGTTAAATCTATCTATATGATGATTATTTTTTTCGTTTATGCTTAGATTGTTTAGAATTTTGAGAGTTTTTAGTATTCTCACTTCTTTTTCTCTTTTTAGAATTATCAGTTGTTTTTTCTTCTTCACCATCTTTATATGTTAATCTTTCATAAAATAAAACATATGCACCTGGATCAGATAATGCACTTGCTCTTGGAATTTTATTAATATATTCATCATCATAAGTTGCCCATGTTCCATCAGGTTGTCTACAATGTGCAATATAATGACCTGAAGAAACTGAACGACCTTGATGAATGATAACACTAATTAATTTATATCTTGTTGGAGTTGACATATCTGTTGTAAAATTTGTCAAATCTAAAATTTCAGGATAACTTACATTAGCTTTAACTTTTTGTGATTGTTGTCCATTAAATCTAAATCTTTTGAGATGAATTGACAAAGTTTCTGGAGATCTTTGAATTGTTGAGATTTTAATTGCATTAGTTTTTATCTTACATTTCTCACAAAGATATCCTGATTGATCTCTTTTATCAGTTTTGATAATTTCAGGTGTAAAAAAATCTTTGATCGAATTTTCTAATGAATATCTTTTGGTTGTCGTTATTTCATCATTCGATCCTGACTGATTTGATTGTTGTAATTTGTTTCCTTCTGTTATTATATTACTATTATTATTTGCATTTGTATTATTATTTGTATTTTCATTTATTGGAGAATTTTCAGTATTACTATTATTATCAATATCAGATGAAAATCTTGAAGATTCTTCTCTTGCCAGTAAAATTCTTTGCTGTAATATTTTAGATAATTGATCTTTTTCATTTTTAGATGATGAATTACAATTTTCAATTTGATCTCTTAATTGATATAATTGTTGAGGATCAACCATTAAACTTGTTCTTTTCTTTCTATTATCTAAACCTAATGATAAATCATAAAATTCTTGTTGTGTGGTTGAAATATGACCACAATTCATACATGTAACTGTTTGATCTAATAAACCACCAAAAATATCATAAATTATACTTTGATTTAATTTAACACCTTTTGGAGTTGAATCCTCTTGTAATCTTGACATTAAAGACATAAAATATTCATGAGAATCTTCTTGTTGCCATTCAGACATCATACAATTAATATCATCTAAACGTTTGCATAATTTTTTTGGATTAATATAAATAATTTTTTTATTATGTCCAATTCTGTACATTTTTGAAACTGTTGATGCTAAAACATTTGTAACAGAATCATCTTTAATTTCTTTATTATATTTACCTTTTTGAACATCAATTAAATAATGTGTTAATGAAGGAATATGACACATTGACTGAACAGCTGCATTCATATAACATGTTACACCATGATTTAATAAACCTAAAGATGAATGACCTTCAATAAAATCACCCCAACTTTTAACAATTCTTTTAGACTGATTTGAACCTTGATCATTTGGTAATTCACTTAAATCCCAAAAATCACTATTTGAGAAATCATTGGTAATTAATTGATCCTTTGAAATGATTTCATCATCACCATTAATTGATGTCGGTGGTGTTTCATCTGTAGAATCTCCTAAAATTTCTTTTGTTAATTTATCTTCTTTTAAATCTTTTTTCAATTTATCAATATTATCATTTTCAATTCCATTTTCTTCTTCTTCGTCATCATCATCATCATTTTTTTCACTTAATTGTTCAATTACATCATTATCACCTTCATCAGCATCATAATTTTCTGAATCGGAATCATTTTCATCATTACTACTCCCTTCATCACTTTCAGCAGTATGAAAGTCATCATCTTCGTCATCATCTTCGTCATTGTCATTTTCATTGTTACTTCTATCGGAATCGTTGCTATTATCATTCTTTTCTAATATAACGTCTTGTTCTTGTTCAGACTCAGATTTAGCTCCAACATTTGATTGCTTTAATAACAAATTCTTTAATCTTTCTTTTTGATCTAATTGAGAAATTTTCTTCTTTTTTGAAATCAGTTGAGAATAATTTTCATCATTATCTTTTAAATGTTTTTTCCCTGAATAATTAGCAACTGCTTCAGCTAAAGATTTTGGACGTGACATTTGTTTTGTTTTAGTACTTGAAATTTCTTGAGAATCTGGAGAATTTTCTTTATTAAAATTTCCCTTTTTATAATTTGATTTAGAACTTTTGAAAACTTTGTAACTTGAAGGTTTGACTGTCACTTTATCTGGATTTTTGGCAATTTTAAAATTAATTGGATCCTTAAGTAAATTTTCAATAATTGGATTTAAAACTTTCTTTTTATTTGATGATTGATTGGAATGGTTATTATTATCGTTATTTTTAATTCTGTCTAAACCTAATGACATTTCGCTTTTAGGTAGTGTGTGTAATTTTTTTTTTTCGTGAAGGAATCAAGCGGGGCTCTGATTTACGCTGACAAAATTTTGATATAAGGGGGGTAAAAACACGCAGGCAAGTGCAAGGAAAGGGAGATAAATGTAAAAACAAGGTTCCAGAGAACAAAGAAAAAATTTGGAGACAAAAAGGGGGAAAAGTGGAAAGTCAGAACGTGAAATATGCAGAAACCAGCTGAAATAGATTAAAAACAGTGAAAAAAAAAACACAAAAAACAAAAAATAAAATAAAATAGCAAAAAGCCAATCCCAAAAAAAACCAAACGCAGGGGCGAAGCGAAAAAAGAGAAAAAAGAGAAAAAAGAGAAAAGAAAAAAAAGAGAAAATCTCGCTCCGATCTGAAAAATTGCTTTCGTGTCAACAGAGGGAAAAAAAAAGGGAGAGATACCGGGGAACGGAGAGTAGAGCAGTCGATCGACGCAGATGTTTGACCCAGCCGGGCCATCATGGATATTACCCATATCAGAAAGTGGATATATCTATTATTTGATATGGAATCTAGTGTTTCTGCTGGGGAGAGGGTCGGGTGATTGATTCCGGAGTTTTCTTTTCCGAGACAACCAAATAACATCTTTTCCATCTTCTGGTTTATTCGTGAATATTTAACCATGCCTGCACAATTTATCCTTTGTTTAAATAAACAAGGGAAAGTAAGATTAGATAAATGGTATATTGAGATAAGTATATCAGAACAACGTGAAATTATTAAACAAGTTTATTCCAAACTACGTCAACATATTGAAAAACATCTTGTTACAAATATTGAATTTGATTCTACTAGGAAATTAGTATTTAAGAAATATAATGGATTGAATTTCATAATATGTATTGAGAATTCAGATAATGAACTATATTATTTACAAAGTATACCATTATTTGTTAAAATTTTAGATATTTATTTTGATACTGTTAGTGAATTGGATTTAATTTTTAATTTTTATAAAATGAATAGAATTTTAGATCAAATATATATTAATGGTGAACTAATAACAACCAATCAAGAAACGATATTATCAAATTTGAAATTGATTCAATAATGAATTAAGGAATTCTAGCAAGTTTTTTTTTATTTAATACAACTCTTATTGTGTAATAATACATATATATGTACGTAAATGTGAAGAAAATTTTGTTTTTAAAATGATATTGTATTAGAAGAGACTAAGAGTATAGATTATGATTAAATAAATTAAATATAAATTAAATTAAATTAAATCAAGTAATTTAAGCATTCTTTGGAGCTTCCTTGAAAGAAATACAAGCTTCTTCACCCATAGCGGAAACAATAGTAACAATTAATTCCTTACCGTCGTCGAAATCAGATTGTAATTTGTCACCTAATTCACCTTCTGGTGCTCTGACATCTTCTTTCATGTCACCATCATTGTTCATTAAAGATAAGTAACCATCATCAATATCTAATAATTGGAATTCGTTTCTCTTAACAACTGGAACTTCCATATTGTGAGTAGATGGGGATAAATCTTCTAATTTCTTTTGGGTGAAGATATCGGTAGCAACTAAATGGACCTTTGCGTGACCGTGCTTACCGGTTTTAGAAGTGGACATATCAATAATCTTACATGGTCTGCCCTTGATGACAACGAAACCGTTCTTTCTTAAAGCGGAACATTGCATTGGGAAAGTTAAGGAGGAACCTGCATCTGCAACTTCGAAGTTGTGTTCTTCTTCAGCCATTTTTGTTGATATGTGTAATGTGGAATTAACTGCTGGGGAGGTAAGGGAAGGGGAGGGGCAGCAAAAACAAATCAGAGTGTGCAGCTGACAGAAAGTGGAAAGATGAAGAAAAAGTGGCCACCAGAAGGCAAGAGGGCCAGCGTGCACAGCGCAGCGCTCAGAATCGCCCAAAAAATTTTTCACTGCTGGCGTGTTTGTTTGGCGGTGCTGTGTTTGTTGCGGGGTGGGGTGTGTAGTGAGCTGGGGTGGGCCGGGGTGAGCTGGGGCGGTCGGTGTGTTGCAAGTAGGTTCTGTTGTACACATCCACAACGGTGTCGGCGTGTCGTCGCCGTGGTCTTTCTCGGGGCGTTCGGACACGTCGCCGCCCCGTTCCGCCCCGCCATGCACAAAACCCATGTCTAGG